>FJUW01000007.1:1264206-1438399 GCA_900074885.1 Rhynchosporium graminicola
CTAGTTCCGTGTTAATCCTAAGGTCTAAGTAGTCTAGAGGTAATAAAACTTAAGATCTACTATCCTATTTCTATTATTCCTATATCTTTAGATCTTATTCCCTATAGCTAAGGATATTAGCTTTAGCGTTATCTTTACTAAGCGTATATATAATTTAAAAGTTAAATTCGGAAAGGAATTCTATCTATCTAGCTTACTTACTAGTTAGGACCTTAGTAATTATAAAGTATTCTAAGGATCGATAGTCTATATATACGCTAGTATAGTATCGTAGAGATATAAGTTCCGGTCTCTATTTTCGGAAAGACTTAATAATAGTATATAGCTCCTTATTATAGATCTTCTAGTTTAGTTTATATCTATTAAGAATATAGGAGTAGAATATAATTAGATACTATTAGTTATCTTTATATAATTAGGAGATAACTCTAGCTATTATACTATTAAAGGTATTAGTTTCTAGTTTAGTTTATAATTTAGAGTCGAAATAATATAGTTTCTGCACTAATAGTAGCTATTAATATAAATCGTCGAAGGACTTCTTATAATTATTAGTAAAATTCTATAGTACTATAAGCTAAGTAAGTACTAAGAGAGGTTTAGTAATAAGGCCGAAATTCCGAATAAATTAATAATAAAACCTATAGAATCCTAGGAAGGATTTCATAGCTATTACTATTTCGGAGTACTTCTAGTTTACTAATAGTATTACCTTCTCGGGATCTAGCTCGATTCTGTTAATAGTAATAATATATCTAAGGTATTTAGTCTAAGTAATATGGAATTCGCTTTTCTTAATATCTACTTAAAGTCCGGTATCTATTAAGCGTTATAATACTAATTTAATATATTCCTTATATTCCTAGAGCGTTTCTGAGTATATAAGAATATTATCTAAGTAAGCTATATAGAAGTTATCTAAGTAATCTAATAGTATATTATTTATATATCGCTAGTATATACTAAGTTTATTATAGAGCTTAAAAAGTAATACTTTATATTTATAAGATCCGAAGCAAGTTCGGAAGGTAATATACTCCTCGGATTCGGAGTCTATATAGATATAATTAAATATTACTCGGATATCTAGTTTAGTAAAGATTACTACTTTAGATATATAAGTTAAGAGCTTATTAATCCTAAGTATTAAATAGGAATCCTTTCGAGTAATTATATTAAGCTTATAATAATCGATATAGAAGTATAATCCTCTATCGGCCTTCTTAACAAATAGTATAAGTAATATAAAGGGACTTTAGCTAGATTAGATAAATCCCTTATTTAGGTTCTCTATAAGGTACTCCTTAGTTACTTATAGTTCGTCTATAGATTACTAATATAAAAGCGAATATATATTAAGTAATAGTTCTTTTAGAATAATTTTATAATCGTATAAGTAATATAGTAGAAGAATATTAGAATCCCGCTTAGAAAAGGCTTCCTTAAGAGTATAGTACTATTCTAGTAGCTTTTTAGCTATAAGTCGTTTAGTATCAGAATCCTTAGGAGAATCGCTATTTAGATAGTCTTATAAGAGGTAATCTATCTTATAGATACTAGTAAAGAATAATTTAGAGCTTTTATATTTTATATTAAAATAAAAAGCTATAGTACTAATTTAGTAAATTAGAACTAGTTTCTAGATCCTTAGAGGTTAAGAAGAGTACTTATAATAAAGTTTTAGCGCAAGTACTTTTCTCGATGAATTCGGAGCGGGAAAGAGTTCGGATTCCTTAGCGATAAGCGGAAATAGATTAAATAATAAAGATAATATATTAATATACTATATTACTACTATTTAGTATAATCGCTATTAGTCTAGCTAGTTTATAGCTAAGTCCTGCGTATTAGTATCGATTTAGTAAGATCGATTAATACTAGGTTTATAAGGTAGTAGAGTTATAATTATCTCCTTATTATATTAAAGAGTAGCTAGATAGCGTTCCGGCTATAGAAGCTTATAATAGAGCGTATCTAGCTTAACCTGAAATCGTCGTATCTATTTAATACTAATAATTATATCTTATTATCCTAAATCGAGAAGAATAAAAGAGTAATTATAAATATACTTACTATTAATAGAAAAGTATAAACGTATAAAATAAGTAATATAAGTTCTAATAGACTATTAGAACTTACGTATTAGAATAGAATAAGGTAGTAGCTCGATTTTAATACTAAGGGCCCTCGATAGTTATTCAGTAAAAGTGCGATTAATAAATAGATAATCGTTCGCTCTAGTATCGATTAAGCTACCTATAGAAACTCTTAGCTTATTTATATTAACTATAGTTAGGTATATGAATTACTTACTTCTTATTAGGGAGTTAAGGTCTAGATTAGAGAGATTATATTTATATAAACTTAGGAAGGAGTTTTTACTTAGGTCTTATTATTTCCCTTTAGTATTAGTCTAGATTCGGAGAGTATATTTTCTATTACTTCCTTAGTTACTTAATCCTCTTCCGGAAATTCGTTAATTAATTAAACTTTAAGTAAGTTAGGATAATCTAGCTTAATATAACTAAGCTATCTATAACTATAATACCTAAGGGGTTCTCCGGTCGAGGTAGCAGGGCGTTTTAGCGCGGAAGAAGTACTAGATTATACTAGGGTAGAGGTACGTATATATAGTGTAAGAGTAGTTTATCGAGGGGCTAAGCTTAGGGACTAGTAAGGAGTAGAACTAATAGAAGTCGTAGTAGTAATAGTAAGCTTATAGTATTATACTAGGGTAATAGCTTTCTCGGGATAAGTATATTCTAAGTTATAGTGATATTTAGTATTAAAAGAAAGTAAAGATCTAACTATAGAAGTATAGTTCTTATTTTATATTAGTTTAATAATAAGAGTTAAAGCGCGTAAGGATAATATAATCTTATCTTATATATAGAAGAACTACTCCTTCTTTTTAATCTTACTTTAGATAATAGCGCTTTAAAATCGATTACGAAACTCAGCGAAAGTCTCGTGTATATAACTAAGTTATTATATTTCTAAGTAATAGAAAGCGTTATAATAGTTATCTTCTTCTAAACTAGTAAGAAAGTTCTCTTCTAATAAGGAGATTATTTTATCGCTAGTCTTAAACTTATTAGTAAGATACTAAAGTATAAGATACTCTTTAGCTAATCTAGTAACTAGTCCTTATACGAGAACGCGCTAGGAGAAGTCCGTAGGGTAGTAGTTAGTATTTATAGCTAGCTAGTCTCGTATTAATACTCTTTATTAGAGGAAAGTAAAGTCCGACTTATTATCTAAGAGTAAGATCTTCTTAGTAAGATAAGACTTCCTAGGGCATAACTCTACTGATTCGGCGCTAAGGGAGGGAGATAGTTTATTAGGAATAGTATCCTCTCTCTTAGTATTATATATTAGAATAGAGTTTATTAGCTTATTGAACTCCGCTATACGCGGAGATTATAGTATTAGTTCTAGTAGGAGACGCGAAGATAAGCGAGAGATCCCTATAAGGAACTTATCTTATATAGAGATTAGTTTATCTATAGTATCTTCTAGAGAGTTATTCTTCTCCTTTTAGTTCGCTAATTATTATAAGAGAGAATAGATCAGGTTCGAGTTACTTATAATAATAAGAGTACTTAGCGATTATACTTTTAGTGAATTTCGCTTTTATTTTCCTTTCTCTCTTAGTTAGTACTTCCTTAATAAGGTATTAATATTCTCTAGAGCAGGAGACGTTTAAGGTAAGGAAGAGTATAATAGATTAAGTTTAGAGATAGAGTAGAAGGAGTCGCGTTAAGTCCCTTTAGAACTAGAGAGGTCTCTAGTTTATTAGTTAGGAGCTATTCCGGTAGCTTAAAAAGGAGTATATTAGAGCTATTTTAGTAGTAATACGTAGAAGTTGAAGTTCCGAGGTATTTATTATACTTTCTTTAAAATCTGTTTATAATTCCTTTATATTAAGGGGGTTATTAAAGGAGCGTTAGTAAAGATTTTCTCTATTATACTATTTATAATAAGCTGAATTAAACCCTAATTTATAGTTATCCGAGAGATCTCTAGTATCTCGGCTATATGCGAGTAGTTATCGAATAATTAACTTAGTAGTAAGATATTATAGTAAGCTATCTCCGGCTATCTTAATCTTTTTATTTAATATAATAATATAAGACTTAAGGTAGTATATAAGTAAGAATAAATAAGTAGGGAGGCTAAGAGCGATCTTATATAGTCTAATAAAAAGAAAATAAAAAGATAAGAAAGGAAGAAGAAGAGAGATAGAGTATAAGGAACCTTATATATATATACCGGTACTAGTCTGATACTATACTAGGTCGGATACTAGTTCTGCCGGGATAGCTATGAACTTAGGCCCTATTATCTATCCTTCTTCTCATATGATATTCAGGTGAGCTGTCGTCATACTTAGCGTCTTATATTTGCCTTAGTAGTACTCTATAAGTGGTATATATATAAGATCGATATAATCTCCGCTTTTATATAGAGTGATATAGACGTTAATACCTTATATATTTGCCCTCCGGAAGGCGTAGATTATTACGCTAATAAACTCCTCCTACTCTGGAAAGCGTTATATAGTCTTAAGCAATCAGCTAGACTATAGTTTATTACGCTAAAGGAGGTATTAGTTAATAAATTCGGATTTAAGTTAATCTTATCTGAAAATTGCATATTAGTTAATAAAGAGCTTAAGATTATAATCTGTATATACGTGGATGATCTAGCTCTAATTAGCCCTGAAATAAGTACTATTAAGTCCTTAATTGAAGAATTAAAACACTTCTTTAAACTCAAGGACTTAGGGCTAATAAAAGACTACTTAGGTATTGAAATCAACTATAATAGAGATCAGGGCTATATGAAGCTCTATTAAGCTAGCTATATAGAGAAGGTACTAGCTTAGTTTAACTTATCAGATTATAAACCGAAGAATACGCCTATAGATTCAAAGGTTAAATTAGAACCTAATCCTAATAAGGCTAATAAGGAAGATATATAATAGTTTCAGTAAGTAATAAGCTACTTACTATTCCTTACGCTAGCTACTAGGCCTGATATAAGCTACGCTGTGATCAAATTAGCTAGGTTCTCTAGTAACCCTAGCGATACGCATATCTTAGCTGTAAAGAATATACTTAGATACCTTAAAGGTTCTATTAAACTAGGCTTAGTTTATATCAATAGCTCTAGTAAATACGTTAGCGGATATTACGATTCTGATTATACCGGAGATACTAGTATAGCTAAGTCCACTAGCGGCTATTCCTTCTATATAGGAAGCTGCTTATTCTCTTGGAAGTCGAAGTTGCAATCGATTATAGCTTAGTCTACTATAGAAGCTAAATATATAGCTATTAATTCGGCAGTTAAAGAAGCGGTCTATATAAGATAACTTCTTACCGAATTAGGCTATTACTTCTAAGAGAGGTTCCCGGTGTTTACTGATAATAATAGCGCTTTATTACTCTCTAAAAACCCTTAATTCTATAAGAGAACTAAGCATATAGCTGTAAAGTACTACTTTATAAGGGATCTAATTAATTAAGGTACTATAGATTTAATCTATATTAGTACTTTGAAGTAAAAGGCAGACGGGTTTACTAAAGCCCTAGATAGGCCTAAATTTAAGGAGTTTATAAAACACCTTAAACTAGCTTATTAGAGCTAGTAATTCAGATTATTATAAGAGAATTAGGTTTATTTAACCTAGGAGGGTAGCTACGAGGTAGTATTTCTATTCCTTATTATATTTCTTTTATAATAACCTAAGAGTAGTCGATTAGTGATTTACCTTATATAGTTCTGTTTTAAAACTGACTATAAAGCTCTGATTAAGGGGGCGTGTTAGATTTGTAACTAGTACCTTAGTCAGTTTACTAGTACCTTAGTCAGTTTTGCCTATATCAGCATATATACCTTATACCTTATTAGTATATAGTCTTAGTACCTAGTTCAGTACCTTGCGCATGTACCTTATTATACCTGGCATCTACACCCTGTACCTTATCCATAGCTTATACCCTGCATACTCTATTAGAGTTACTATAAAGGTTCTCGATAGAGTTTTACTACTCCCTAGTACGTATATCGTACTTCTAGAGGTTTCTACTGACGTAGTATAATTCTACGGAATACGCGTCTTCTTCTATAGAGTTCTATATTACGTAGTATAGAATATTCTAGAGAGCTCACATAGCTATATAAGTAGCTAGAATCTCTCCTGGAGTTAGCTCTCTTCAAGTAAGTAAAGTAAGTCAAATTAATTACGTATTATTCTGTTATTCTGACCTTCGGCCGATTTCCACCCTCAATTTTCACAATTACTAACTACTATAGTAGTCTGCTATAATCTTATATATTAATCGACCTAACTAATTCTTCTCTTATTATAAGTGAGTTTCCTGCCTTAGTATTAAGGATAGTCTTCAGGTGAGATATAAGGGTTTCATAGATCTATAACGCTAACTCCTATAGTACCCTTACTAGTTCCCGCCAGCGCCCTTTCAGCGGCGTATCGTATATATTACTTACGATATGTTCGCGCCTTCCTTAAGCTAAAGTATAATAATACTTCTATTCTGGAACTTCTATATTTATTTGATAAGCCTAACTCCAAGCTTTAAGGCGATCTATAGAGAAGGTTTTCAAGGAGTTAGAGTTTATTAAGGCAGTAAGTTAAGATCTTTAAACCCTTAGATACTACTACGATACTAATATGATATAGGATTTAGATATTCTAATAGTAGATTCAGCGAAATCTGGGTTAATAGTATAAATAGCGTTAAAGTAGATAAAGAAGTTAAATACTATTATATAGGAATTTATAAAGAAAGCTATATTTAAGGCTATAATATCTAATACTAAGGGAAAAAGGAATTTGCCTTCTAGTTTAGAGATAGCGTCAGATCTAGATACTCCTAGACTCTCTCTAAAGAAGTAAGCCCGTAAGATTAGCTATTATACTCGATCTGCTACTAGAGCTACGTTAGTAAATTTAAATAAGAAGTTAGATATAGTAGTTCTGATTCTAGATATTCCAGATTTACTAGAAGCTCCGGAGACCTTAGGGGAGAAAGCTAATAAAGTAGAAGTAATAGAGAAATTAGAGGTTTAGATATAGCGTTATTACGAAGTATAATCAGAGGATTATCTTTAGTAATAAATTTTTAATACTAGTATTTATAATAGTTTATTATCCTCTAAGTAACTATAGTTATCTATTCTATTTTCTTAGGCTTTAATCTACTAAACTAGTTTACGCGGAGGTCTAGGTTTACTTAAGTTAATAGTATAGAAGTCTCTAAGCTTATATAGAGCACTTATTAGATCGAAAGCGTTATACTAAGTTAAGTCCGAATCGTAGCTTAGCTAGCTAACTTAATACTTTAGATTATCTCTTAGGAGTTATATAGCGAGTATATCTTATAACTCTTACTCTTCTTAAGTAGCGATAATCTCTAGAGGTAAGTTTAGTAGCTTCTAACTTAGTAATAAGTTGCTCAAGTCCTTAAAGAGTAATTCTAAAGCGAATATATTATATATAGAAGATCTAAGAGGTAAATCTAGCTTATAAGAATATCTGATCTTAGCTAAGATCTAGTATAATCCTACTTAGAGGCTAGATAGCTTCTTATTTAGCTAGTAATTCTTAAGGTTCTTTATAAAGAGAAATACCCTATCTTTAACTTCCTAGTCGATATTACGCTATTTCGGGTTAGTTATAGCACTTATCTTCTACTAAAAAGCTAGTATATTAGCTTTTATAAACTTAATAGCGGATTTAGCACGTTTAGCTAAGGATTTAATATCGATATAATTAAGCTTCTTTTATAGTATCGATATAGTAAGTTACTTCTAATCCTAGCTATTCTATAGTAGTATACTATATTTAAGAGTATATAGTACTATACTAATAGAATCATAAGGTAAGGTTACTTAGATATAGTCTATTATTAGTAGTAGTTCGCTCTAGTTACTCTAGTAGTAATTAATAAAAGGTCTAAGGCGTTAATTAATATACTAGTTTATAATCTCTATTTATCTATCGGTTTACTAATAGAAAGAGATAAAGAGCTTATCTCTAACTCTAATTATATAATAAAACTCTTATTAGAAGAATAAGATAAACTAAGCTTCTTAGTCAGATATAATTAACTTAGGAGTATATCCGAAACGATATATTTATTAGATAAATAATATAGTTATCCCGCGGGTATCGATATTATAATAGTATAGTACTAATACGGAGTCCTTCCTTAAGTAGTTAATAAAGACTAATAACCTATTAAACCCTTAGTTATTAAGCGAGAAGTCCTTAAAATCTATAGCTAAGTACTATATAAGATAGCTAAGTACTAATAATAAGTAGAGGAATCCTTATTATTTTATCTGCTTTAGATAAGAGTACTAGTAAAAGTAGTAATTATAAGTATATTATTTTATATCTAATATAAGTCCTTTCTAGTAGTAATAGATAGAAATTAATTCGGTAGTCTTACGAGTATTTAGATAAGTAGAAGAAACTTAATCGTAGATTTCGCTAATTAAATAAATATATAATAAGATATAGCGTTATATATATAGATGACTATTATAAAGTAGTAAGCTATTATTAATAGTATAGCTATTTCCTAATATATTCTGTTTATTAGAGAACGATTTTCTATTAAATCAATATAGTTTCTCGATTAAATTAAAGGAGTTATATACGAGTTCCGATAGTATATCAGTCCCTAGTGATATTAAGTATATGTAACTAATTTAATCGATATAATATTTAGCTAATTCCGTGTTAATCCTAAGGTCTAGATAATCTAGAGGTAATAGAACCCGAGATCTATTATCTTATTCCTACTATTCTTATATCCTTGAGTCTTATTCCTTATAGCTAAAGATATTAGCTTTAGTATTATCTTTATTAAGTGTATATATAATTTGAAAGTTAAATTCAGATAGGAATTCTATCTATTTAGCTTACTTACTAGTTAGGACCTTAGTAATTATAAAGTATTCTAAGGATCGATAGTCTATATACACGCTGATATAATATTATAGCGATATAAGTTCAGGTCTCTATTTCCGGAAAGACTTAATAATAGTATATAATTCCTTATTATAGATCTTCTAGTTTAGTTTATATTTATTAAGAATATAGAAGTAGAATCTAATTAGATATTACTAGTTATCTTTATATAATTAGAAGATAACTCTAATTATTATACTATCGGAGGTATTAGTTTCTAGTTTATTTTATAATTCTAAGTCGAAATAATATAGTTTCTATACTAATAGTAGCTATTAATATAACTTATCGAAGGATCTCTTATAATTATTAGTAAAATTCTATAGTACTATAAGTCTAATAAGTATTAAGAAAGATTTAGTAATAAGGCCGAAATTCCGTATAAATTGATAGTAGTAACTATATAATCCTAAGAAAGATTTTATAGCTATTACTATTTCGAGGTACTTCTAGTCTACTAATAGGATTACCTTCTCAGGAGCTGGCTCGATTTCGTTAATAATAATGATATATCCGAGGTATTTAATCCGAGTAATATAGAATTCGCTTTTCTTAAAATCTACTTAGAGTCTAGTATCTATTAAGTATTATAATACTAATTTAATATATTCCTCGTGTTTCTAGAGCGTTTCCGAGTATATAAGAATATTATCTAGATAAGTTATATAGAAATCGTTTAAGTAGTCTAATAATATATTATTTATATATTATTAGTATATACTAAGTCTATTATAGAGCTTAAAAGGTAATACTTTATATTTATAGGATCCGAAGCGGGCTCGGAAGGTAATATACTCCTCTAATTCGGAGTCTATATAAATATAGTTAAATACTACTCGGATATTTAATTTAGTAAAAATTACTACTTTAGATATATGAATTAAGAGCTTATCGATCCTAGGTATTAGATACGAATCCTTTCGAGTGATTATATTAAGCTTACGATAGTCGATATAGAAGCGTAATCCTCTATCGGCCTTCTTAATAAATAATATAAGTAATATAAAGGGACTTTAGCTAGATTTAATAAATCCCTTATCTAGGTTCTTTATAAGGTACTCCTTAGTGTCACGAACCCGGTAAGGTTCTTAGTATCAAAACCGTCTTAGCACCAGAATACTGATAGTACTATTATATAGTACGTACTAAACGTGTTTTAGTACTAAAGAGAAAGTTAGTACTATAGGAGAATAATACTAATACAGTTATAGTATAAATCAGCGACTAGTACTATAAGCTTACTTATATCATAGTAATAATAATATTATAGTTATAAGTAATCTAGGATCACGTGATAGAGTCTAGCTTAGAGGGAGTCCAGAAAATAGAGTCGGACTTCATATGAGGGACTCCCTAAGTAGAAGACTCCTGATAAAGGAGAAGGTTCTATATAAGACTAGAACTTCTGCTATTAGATATGAGCTTCGTACTTAAATTCATATAGTAATTCATACTTACTTATAACGTCTTAATTCCAATTAAGAACCGAACTTCTTATTTACTTTACTTTATAGCTAATACTAACTAACGAGCTTATATACCGCGTACTAGTCAGAACTAGGAATATTATACTTTAAGTACCTTACTTAGAGTATTATTAGTAAGAACGAAATAGCCCCTAAAGAAGGATTAGTTATAAGAGAAGGATCTTAAGTTAGTAAGATAGAGAAGATTAATAAAGTTACTTTACCTCGAGTTAACTTACCTAATACTTATTATAGAAACTATAATAACCTAGGATAATTTATCTTTTAGTACTAAATATACTTCGCTTTTAATAGAGATAAGTTCGAAGCAGATTCTCTTAAAGTACTATAGATTACTTTATTTCTCTGCGATACTACTACTTACTAGATCGAACCGGCCTTAAGCGATTACTTAGTTAATTAGCACCTAACTAGGGCTTATTTTATTACTATAACTGAAAAGAGTCGAGTTATCTTTCGAACTATCGTAAGCTTTACTACTACTATTAAAGGAGTCTTTAGAGACCCTAATAAGAAAGAATAAGCTAAGAAGCACTGCTCGGAATTCGATAGTAAGGATCTATTTACGAATATACTACTGAGTTCTACTGCTACTTTATATAGTTAGACTAGATAGATAGTAGATTAAGAGCCTAGTATTACTAAGGCCTTAAGGACTATATTAAGGATAAGCTCTCTAAGACTAAAAAACTAGATAACCTAGAGGACTTAATTAAATCGTCTATTACTATTAATAAACGAATCTAGGAATAAGCGAAAGAGAAAGGAGGATACTTTATACTTACTTACCTCCGGAAGCTCTAATTTCTATAATAATATAATAAGTATTAGGGAAATTTCTAACTTTACCCGAATAATAAATATAACTACTATAATCTAATAGAAATAAATAGAGTAGAAAGAGAATCTAAGAGCTAAGCTAAGAAAGATAAACGTCGAGAGAAGGGCTTATATTATACGTATAATAAGCTAAGATACCTCGCATATAATTATTCTCAGAAGAAGAAATAGAGAGGAAAACCCTAGAATAAACCTAAGAGAGAATTCGGACTAGACGAAAGGAAGCTAGATTACTAAGAAGTTTCTAGCGCAGAATAGAGCTTATAGGACTTTATAGCTTATAAATCTAGCGAATAATTCGAAGAGAACTTAATTAAACTTCTAGATAAAGACTAAGAAAGCTAGAGTATTATAGATAAAAGAAACTATCTATATAATAATCTCCTATATAATAACGAAAACTGGACTCTTCGAAATTATAATAATAAAAGAAGAATATAAGTTTATAGCGGAACTAAGTCCGATTTTATAGAATATTACTGAACTTATAATATACTTAACCCGGGTATAAACTATATTATTACTTATTATAATACTATTACTATTATATTCTAAGAAAATATAGAGGATATTAAGGAATAACTAGATTATTATATAGCTAATCTCGAAGGAGAACCTGAACTAAAGGAATTCGAATAATTAGATTAGTTCCTTCGAATTAAGGATACCTAGGCTATTATTAAGGAAATAGAAGAGGAACGCTATTAGTAGAGAAGATAGTACCCTTCAGAACTAGCTACCTATTAAAGAATAATACTAGATCCGATTTAAGAGCAGGCTAATCTCTTGTAACGATATAAGACTTAAGGCGGTATATAAGCAAGAATAAATAAGTAAGGAGGCTAAGAGCGATCTTATATAGTCTATTACGAAGAAAACAAAAAGATAAGGAAAGAAGAAGAAGAGAGATAGAGTATAAGGCACCTTATATATATATACCGGTACTAGTCCGATACTATATCGGGTCGGATACTAGTTCTACCGGGATACCTATGAACTTAGGCCCTATTATCTATCCTTCTTCTTATATAATATTCAGGTGAGCTATTATTATATTACCCCCCCCCTAAGAAGAGCTTAACCCTAAGCTCGGAAGGTTATAGTTTATACTAGAATTAGTCTTTATTATAACTGTTTTCGTCGATATTCGCGTAATAGGCGCTAGCCGCTCTTTAGTAGTAGTAAATTCTTTATTAGGTTCTAACTAGTTATATCGCTATAATAATACTATATTAGTTATAGCTTCTAAATCGGGCGGTAAGTAGTATTTACTTTATCTATTTATAGTAGGAGTCGAGTTTAAGTAGAGCGTAAGGTAAATAAAAGAAGGGGTTTATTAATATTAGAGCCTTTCCTTTTTAACTACGATAACTACTTTAACTTATAAGTTTATTCTCCCTAGACTACGATATAGCTCCTAGAGTAGGTATCGTTACTAACTACTATAGTAATCTGCCATAATCTTATATATTAATCGACTTAATTAACTCTTCTCTTAATATAAGTAAGTTTCCTATTTTAGTTTTAAGGATAGTCCTTAAGTGTAATATAAAGGTTTTATAGATCTATAACACTAACTCCTATAGTACTTTTACTAGTTCCTGCCGGTACTCTTTCAGCGGTATATCGTATATATTACCTATAGTATATTCGCGCCTTTCTTAAGATAAAGTATAATAATACTCCTATTTTAGAACTCTTATACTCGTTTAATAAGCTTAACTCTAAGCTTTATAAGTATTATTCGGCGTTAAAGAGTAGTTATAAGCCTATAAGTTACTTAAACCTAAATATAAGTATATATACTAACGCGTTATAGTTACCTGACTATATGAATATAGAGTATACTATTTTATCCGGGTTACTTCCCAGTAGCGAAGCTAAGGACGCGGAGCTAAATCAGAGTAGTATTATAGCTACTTATAAGGAAATTAATCGGATCTATTATCTTACGAAATCTGCTGCTCCTATTACTACGTTAGAGATTACTACTATATAATTAGTAGAGACTTAAGCTTTAAGGCGTTCTATAGAGAAGGTATTTAAGGAGTTAGAGTTTATTAAAGTAATAAGTTAAGATCTTAAATCCTTAGATACTAATATAATACTAATATAATATAGAATCTAGATTTTTTAATAATAGATTCGGCGAAGTCTAAGTTAATAATATAAATAGTATTAAAGTAGACGAAAGAGTTAAATAGTATTATATAGGAATTTATAAAGAAAGCTATATTTAAAGCTATAATATCTAATACTAAAGGAAAAAGGAATTTACCTTCTAGTTCAGAGATAGTATCGGATCTAGATACTTCTAGACCTTCTCTAAAGAAGAAACCTTATAGGATTAGCTATTACACTTAGTCTACTACTAGAGCTATATTAGTAGATTTAAGTAAGGAATTAGATATAGTAGTTCCGGTTCTAAATATTCTAGAATTACTAAGAGCTCTAGAGAACTTAAGAGAGAAAGCTAGTAAAGTAGAAGTAATTAAAGAAGTAGAGTTTTAGATATAGTATTATTACGGAGTATAATCAGAGGATTATCCTTAGTAATAAATTCTAATACTAGTAACTATAATAGCTTATTATCCTCTAAGTAACTATAGTTATCTATTCTATTTTCCTAGGCCTTAATCTACTAATCTAGCTTATATAGAGGTCTAAGTTTACTTAAGTTAGTAGCGTAGAAATCTCTAAGCTTATATAGAGTACTTATTAAGTTAGAAGCGTTATACTAAGTTAGATCCGGGTTATATCTTAGCTAGCTAACTTAATACTTTAGATTATCTCTTAGGAGCTATAAAGTAAGTATATCTTATAACTCCTACTTTTCTTAAGTAGCGATAACCTCCGGAGGTAGGTTTTATAACTCCTAGCTTAGTAATAAGTCGTCCGAGTCCTTAAAGAGTAATTCGGGAGCGAATATATTATAAATAGAAGATCCCGGGAGTAAATCTAGCTTATAAGAGTATCTGATCTTAGCTAAGACCTAGTATAGTCCTACTTAGAGACTAGATAGCTTCTTACTTAGCTAGTGATTCTTAAGGTTCCTTATAGAAAGAAATACCTTATCTCTAACTTCCTAATTAATATTACGCTATTTCGGGTTAGTTATAGCGCTTATCTTATACTAAGTAGCTAGTATATTAGCTTTTATAACCTCGATAGCGGATTTAGCACGTTTAGCTAAGGATTTAGTATTAGTATAATTAAGCTTCTTTTATAATATCGATCTAATAAGTTACTTCTAGTCTTAGTTATTCCGTAGTAATATACTATATTTAAGGGTATATAGCGCTATACTAATAGAATCGTAAGGTAAGGTTACTTAGGCGTAATCTATTATTAGTAGTAGTTCGCTCTAGTTACTCTAGTAGTAATTAATAAAAGGTCTAAGGCGTTAATTAATATACTAGTTTATAATCTCTATTTATCTATCGGTTTACTAGTAGAAGGAGGTAGAGAGCTTAACTTTAACTCTAATTATATAGTAAAACTCTTACTAGAAGAATAAGACTAGCTAAGCTCCTTAGTCGGATATAATTAACTTAGAAGTATATCCGAAACGATATATTTATTAGATAAATAATATTACTATCCTACGGGTATCGATATTATAGTAATATAGTATCGATATAGAGTCTTTCCCTAAGTAGTTAATAAATACTAATATCTTATTAAATCCTTAGTTATTAGGCGAGAAGTCTTTAAAATCTATAGCTAAGTGCTATATAAAGTAGCTAAGTACTAGTAATAAGTAGAGGAATCCTTACTATTTCGTCTGTTTCGGATGAGAGTATTAGTAAGGGTAGTAATTACGAATATACTATTTTATATCCGATATAAGTCCTTTCTAGTAATAATAAGTAGAAATTATTTCAGTAGTCTTATAAGCGTTTAAATAAGCAGAGGAAACTTAATCGTAGACTTCGCTAATTAAACGGGTATATAGCGAGATATAGCGTTATACGTATAGATAACTATTATAAAGTAGTAAACTATTATTAATAATATAGCTATCTGTTAATATATTTCGTTCCTTAGAGAACGATTCTTAATTAAATTAGTATAGTTTCTTAATTAAATTAAAAGAGTTATATACGAGGTCTAGTAGCGTATCGGTCCCTAGTGATATTAAGTATATATAACTAATTTGATTAATATAATACTTAGCTAGTTCCGCGTTAATCCTAAGGTCTAAGTAGTCTAGAGGTAGTAAAACCCGAGATCTATTATCCTATTTCTATTATTCTTATATCCTTAGATCTTATTCCCTATAGCTAAGGATATTAGCTTTAGCGTTATTTTTACTAAGTATATATATAATTTGAAAGTTAAATTCGGAAAGGAATTCTATTTATCTAGCTTACTTACTAGTTAGGACCTTAGTAGTTATAAAGTATTCTAAGGATTAATAGTCTATATATATACTAGTATAGTATCGTAAAGATATAAGTTCCGGTCTCTATTTCCGGAAAGACTTAATAATAGTATATAGCTCCTTATTATAGATCTCCTAGTTTAGTTTATATCTATTAAGAATATAGAAGTAGAATCTAATTAGATACTACTAGTTATCTTTATATAATTAGAAGATAACTCTAGATATTATACTATTAGAGGTATTAGTTTCTAGTTTAGTTTATAATTCAAGGTCGAAATAGTATAGTTTCTATACTAATAGTAGCTATTAATATAAATCGTTAAAGGACTTCTTATAATCGTTAGTGAAATTCTATAGTACTATAGGCCGAGTAAGTACTAAGAGAGGTTTAGTAATAAGGCCGAAATTCCGAATAAATTAATAGTAGAACTTATAGAATCCTAGGAAGGATTTTATAGCTATTACTATTTCGGGGTACTTCTAGTTTACTAATAGTACTACTTTCTTAAGATCTAGCTCGATTCTATTTATAATAATAATATATCTAAGGTATTTAGTCTAAGTAATATAGAATTCGCTTTTCTTAATATCTACTTAGAGTCCGGTATCTATTAAGCGTTATAGTACTAATTTAACGTATTCCTTATATTTCTAGAGCGTTTCCGAGTATATAAGAATATTATCTAGGTAAGTTATATAGAAATTATCTAAGTAATCTAGTAGTATATTATTTATATATCGCTTATATATACTAGATCTATTATAGAGCCTAAAAAGTAGTACTTTATATTTATAAGATCTGAAGCAGGTTCAGAAGGTAATATACTCCTCGGATTCGGGGTCTATACGAATATAGTTAAATACTACTCGGATATCTAGTTTAATAAAGATTACTACTTTAGATATACGAGTTAAGAGCTTATCGATTTTAGGTATTAGGTAGGAATCCTTTCGAGTGATCGTATTAAGCTTACGATAGTCGATATAGAAGCGTAATCCTCTATTAGCTTTCTTAACGAATAGTATAAGTAATATAAAAGGACTTTAGCTAGATTTGATAAATCCCTTATCTAGGTTCTCTATAAGGTACTCTTTAGTTACTTATAGTTTATCTATAGATTACTAATATAAGGGCGAATATATATTAAGTAAAAGTTCTTCTAGAATAATTTTATAATTATATAAGCGATATAGCGGAAGAATATTAGAATCCCGCTTAGAAAAAGCTTCCTTAAGAGTATAGTACTATTCCGGTAGCTTTTCGGCTATAAGTCGTTTAGTATCAGGATCCTTAGGAGAATCGCTATTTAGATAGTTTTATATAAAGCGGTTTATCTCGTAGATACTAATAAAGAATAATTTAGAGCTTTTATATTTTATATTAAAGTAAAAAGCTATAGTACTAATTTAGTAAATCGGAACTAGTTTCTAGATCCTCGGAGGTTAAGAGGAGTACTTATAATAGGGTTTCGGCGCAAGTACTTTTCTCGATAAATTCGAAGTAGGAAAAGGTTCGGATTCTTTAGCGATAAGCGGAAATAAGTTAAATAATAAGAATAATATATTAATATACTATATTATTACTATTTAGTATAATTACTATTAGTCTAGCTAGTTTATAGCTAAGTCCCGCGCGTTAGTATCGATTTAGTAAGATCGATTAATATTAGGTTTATAAAGTAATAGAGTTATAATTATCTCCTTATTATATTAGAAAGTAGCTAGATAGTGTTCTAGCTATAGAAGCTTATAGTAGAGCGTATCTAGCTTAACCTAAAAACGTTATATCTATTTAATATTAATAATTATATCTTATTATCCTAAATCGAGGAGAATAAAAGAGTAGTTATAAATACGCTTACTATTAATAGAAAAGTATAAATATATAAAATAAGTAATATAAGTTCTGATAGACTATTAGAATACATATATTAGAATAGAATAGGGTAATAGCTCGATTTTAATACTAAGGGCTCCTAATAGTCGTCTAGTAAGAGTACGATTAATAAATAGATAACTATTCGCTCTAGTATTAATTAAGCTACTTATAGAGACTCTTAGCTTATTTATATTAACTATAGTTAGGTATATAAATTACTTACTTCTTATTAAGGAGTTAAGATCTAGATTAGAGAGATTATACTTATATAGACTTAGGAAAGAGTTTTTACTTAAGCTTTATTATTTCCCTCTAGTATTAGTCCAGATTCGGAGGGTATATCTTCTACTACTTCCTTAGTTACTTAATCCTCTTCCGGAAATTTATTAATTAATTAAACCTTAAGTAAGTTAAGGCAGTTTAGCTTAATATAACCGAGCTATCTATAACTATAATACCTAAGGGGTTCTCCGGTCGAGGTAATAGAGCGTTTTAGCGCAGAGGGAGTACTAGACTATACTAGAGTAGAGGTACGTATATATAGTATAAGAGTAGTTTATCGAGGGGCTAAGCTTAGGGACTAGTAAGGAGTAGAACTAGTAGAGATCGTAGTAGTAATAGTAAGCTTATAGTACTATACCGGAGTAATAGCTTTCTCGGGATAAGTACGTTCTAAGTTATAATAATATTTAGTATTAAAAGAAAGTAAGGATCTAACTATAGAAGCGTAGTCCTTATTCTACGTAAGTTTAATAATAAGAGTTAAAGCGCGTAAAGATAGTATAATCTTATCTTATATATAGAAGAACTACTCTTTCTTCTTAACTTTACCTTAAATAATAGCGCTTTAAAATCAACTACGAAACTCAGCGAAAGTCTCGTATATATAGCTAAGTTATTATATTTCTAAGTAGTAGAAAGCGTTATAGTAGTTGTTTTCTTCTAAACTAGTAAAGAAGTTCTCTTTTAGTAAGGAGATTATTTCCTTACTAGTCTTAAACTCGTTAGTAAAGTACTAAAGCGTAAGATACTCCTTAGCTAATCTAGTAACTAGTTCCTATACGAGAACGTGCTAAGAGAAGTCCGTAAGGTAATAGTCGGTATTTATAGCTAGCCGGTCTCGTATCGATACTCTCTATTAGAGGAAAGTAAAGTCCGACTTATTATCTAAGAGTAAGATCTTCTTAATAAGATAAGACTTCCTAGGGTATAACTCTACTAATTTAGTACTAGGGAAAAGAGATAGTTTATTAGGAATAATATCTTCTCTCTTAGTACTATATATTAGAATAGAGTTTATTAGCTTATTAAACTCCGCTATACGCGGAGATTATAGTATTAGTTCTAATAGGAGAGTCGAAGATAGGCGAGGGACCCCTATAAGGAACCTATCTTATACGGAGATTAGTCTATCTATAGTATCTTCTAGAGAGTTATTCTTCTCCTCTTAGTCTACTAATTATTATAAGAGAGAATAGATTAGGTTCGAGTTACTTATAATAATAAGAGTACTTAATAATTATACTCCTAGTGAATTTCACTTTTATTTTCCTTTCCCTCTTAGTTAGTACTTCCTTAATAAGATATTAATATTCTCTAAAGTAAGAGATATTTAAGGTAAGGAAAGGTATAATAGATTAAGTTCGGAGGTAAAGTAAGAGGAGTCGCGTTAAGTCCCCTTAGAACTAGAGGGGTCTCTAGTTTATTAGTTAGAAGCTATTCTAGTAGCTTAAAAAGGAGTATATTAGGGCTATTTCGGTAGCGATATATAAAAGTTAAAGTTCCGGGGTATTTATTATACTTTCTTTAAAATCTATCTATAATTCCTTTATATTAAGGAGGTTATTAAAGGAGCGTTAGCGAAGACCTCCTCTATTATACTATTTACGATAAGCTAAATTAAACCCTGATTTATAGTTATTCGAGAGATCTCTAGTATCTTAGCTATATACGAGTAGTTATCGAATAACTAACTTAATAATAAGATATTATAGTAAGCTATCTCCGGCTATTTTAATCTTTTTATTTAATATAATAATATAAGACTTAAAGTAGTATATAAGTAAGAATAAATAAGTAAGGAGACTAAGAGCGATCTTATATAGTCTACTATAAAGGAAATAAAAAGATAAGGAAGGAAGAAGAAGAGAGATAGAGTATAAGGCACATTATATATATATACTAGTACTAGTCCGATACTATACCGGGTCGGATACTAGTTCTGCCGGGATACCTATGAACTTAGGCCCTATTATCTATCCTTCTTCTCATGTGATATTCAAGTGAGCTATCGTTATATCTCTATTACTATATACCTTATACTCTAATTACTTATGAACCTGGCCTTAGGACCTAGTTAGATAAAATAATAAGAAGAATTATTAAAGAAGCATATAATTACTCTATAATAGAACTATTATACCTAGAGCTTACTATTACTAGAGAATTCGATTAGTTAATCTTACTAGTTATAATAGATAATATTAAGATAAAAGTACTTATTGATTTAGGAGCTATAAGACGCTTTATAAACTCGTCCTTTATTAAGAAATAGAATATTCCTATCGCTATTAACCCGAAACTATACTACTTTACCTTATTAGATAGAAAAGACACCGGATTAGACAGATAGGTCTATAGAAAGATAAGAGGAATAAAGATAGTTATTAATAGATACGAAGAAACGCTTTACTTTGATATTATACTTACTATAACGACACAAGACTTAAGGCGGTATACAAGTAAGAATAAATAAGTAGGGAGGCTAAGAGCGATCTTATATAGTCTAGTACGAAGGAAACAGAAAGATACAGAGCTCTGAAGGAGTCTGCACCTTCTATATATACAAGGAGGGTATACCTAAGGCACCGATACTAGCCCGTATCTGCCACGTATACTATGCGCCGTCACATTACCCCCTTCTAAGATAAAGGCTCGCCCTCGAGCCTTTAAAGAATCGAACAAAGGAAATAAAGTAGGTATAAAAAACGCAGTTAAATATAATAAAATCTAAATATTCTATCAAACCGAAACCGTAGATACTAATTCAGTACCGAGATCGTCTCTTCTGCAGAGGAAAACGTAATCTCCGGTAATATTACCGCGATTAGAGGGAAATAGCGATTCTAAAGTAAGTTCCTAAATAGAGTTTCGACAGTAGTTATAATACCGAGTTTTACTAAATAAGTAAGGCTAAGCGAGTGATTAAAACACTTGAAGGTTACGAAAGAAGGAGAGGTCCAAATCGAATTCTGACGAAGCTAAAAGATCAAAGAGAGTCGGATATCTTAGTTAAGTAGATATAGAAAGTGTTAAATTAAAGGTTCTGGTAGAGGGAGGTCGATTCTGCCGAGGGGGATAAATTGTACCGGGGTACAGGGATTACAAGTCGAATCAAAGGTTCTGGTAGAGGGAGGTCGATTCTGCCGAGGGGGATAAATTATACCGGGGTACAGGGATTACGAGTCGAATTCCGGCAATTTCCGCTAAGGTAATAGGCTACTTTATCCTAGCTTAAAAGTAAGGTTTTTCGCTATTAGAGCTACTTTCGGAAGGTTAAAGTCGGGTAAGGGGATAATAAATATTAGGGCCTATAGGGAAGTTTCCACTTAAAATTCGTCTGCTATTTTACTTCGTACGCACGAAGGAACGAGTTTCGAAGTATCTGAGAGTAACTTCATAGTAATACTAGTGCTTCTGAGGCTAAATTACGTCTAAATTCCTAGCTATCCGAGAGATCTCTAGAATCTCGGCTATTTTGAAAACCTAACTATCGAATTCGTAAGTTAAAGAGAGTACTAACTATTTCCGTATAATTCCGAAGTGCAAAAATCTAAAGTAAGTAGAGATAACTTAGCGAAAAGCTCCTTTTAAGTTATACGTCCGAATCGAGTTTTCTAAGTAAGATATTATTTAATATTATCCCTAGCGGTCTTAATCTTTCTATTTAATATAACGATATAAGACTTAAGGCGGTATATAAGTAAGAATAAATAAGTAAGGAAGCTAAGAGCGATCTTATATAGTCTAGTACAAAGGAAACAGAAAGATATAGAGCTCTAAAGGAGTCTGCACATTCTATATATATAAGGAGGGTATGCCTAAGGCACTGATACTAGCCCGTATCTTCTACGTATATTATGCGCCGTCATACTTACTAGACGATACGATATCGTATTAGGAACGTTATAGCTATATAACTATAATCCTAGTATAGACTAGATAACTAAGAAGGTTATATTCAGTAACTATAAATATAAACATAGTTAACTAGCCGGTAAAAGAGAAGCTAGCGCCGCTTACTTAATAATAACGCTAATAGACTCTAGCTAGTCAAGTCAGGTTTCTAGTTAGATAGAACTTAGAAATTATTCTAGTCAGATAGATAATATTTAAGAATAGCTACTCGAACTATATAGGAAGTTCTCGAAATTATTCGAAGATCCGCAGGATATAAGAGCTCTACTTAAGTATAAACCCTAAGATTATAAAATTAACTTTAAAGATAGATTTATACTTATCGTAAAGAAACTTCACTACTATAACTATAATACTATAAGGACACTTAAGGAGTATTAGGAGTTAGATATAAAGAAAAGATAGATTCGGAAATCTAAGTTATCTTATACTATTAATATACTAGTAATTAAGAAAGCAGGAGATCCTAAAGAGAGACTTTACGAAGACTATCGGATAATTAATAGTAGGATTATAAGGGATATATACCTTTTACTAAATACTTAGTACCTGCGGGATAAGCTAGCTAGAGTAAAGATATATACTAAGTTAGATTAATATAATATATTTAATTTAATCCGAATTAAGAAGGGATATAAGTAGAAGACTGCTTTCGTATTACCCTTAAGGCTATAGGAATATATAGTAATACTATTCGGCTTAACTAATACCTTAGCTATATATTAAAGGCAGAATAATAATATTCTTAAGGACTTTATTAGGAAATTCGCTATATATTACTTAGATAATATCTTAGTATACTTAGAGATTATCGAGGTATACTAGAGCTATATTACCTAAGTTATAGAAGTACTATATAAGATAGATTCTAGACTAAAGCTATCGAAATATAAATTCTCAGTTAAGTAAATTACTTTTCTAAGGTATATTATCTACTTAGGAGAGATAAGTATTAACCCGAAGAAAATCAGAGCTATAAAGGAATAGGAATTACTAAAAAATATTAAAGATATATAGTTATAATTAAGTTTCGCTAACTTCTACTAATAGTTTATTAGAAACTATTCTAAGATTATTAAACTACTTATAAGCTTAATAAGGAAAAGCGTTCTTTTTACTTAGACTAGCTAATATAAGGAAGCTTTTTAGAGAATTAAGAAAGAATTTATAAAAGAACTAATCTTATATAGTTTCGACGAAAAGAAGGAAAGTATAATAGAAATAAATACCTCTAATACTTATACTAGTATAATATACCTGTAGCGAGATAATAAAAGATAATTATACTTAGTCGCTTACTTTTCAGAGAAAATATCTCTAGTTAAGCAGAATTATAATATCTATAAGAAAGAACTTATAGCGATCGTTAAAGTACTTAAATACTAGAAAATATACTTATAAGATACTAAGTTTCTAGTTATTATCTATACTAACTATATAAATCTTCGAACCTTTATAACTACTAAGGTCTTAGATAATCGTCGATTAGCTTAATAATCTAAGGAACTCGCCTCTTTTAACCTAGTTATTAAGTATATATAAGAAAAAGATAATATATAAGCAGATACTCTAAGTAGATTACTAGGTTATAAGGATAATAAGGTTTATAATAAGACTACCTTACTTAAATAGCTAGATAATTGTAAGGATCAAGCCCTTAGGTTATAGTACTAGTATTATCAGCACGACTCGCTGACTAAGGCTCGGTTAAGCCTTAGTACTACGCACCTTTTCTTGCGGCTTCCGGTTAGATTCTTACTCTCTCCTTATCGAACTTATTAAATACTACTATAAACTCTCGTATATATATTATTTACCTATAATATTAAGTTCGATTAAATAACTAGCTCCTATAGCCTTTATATCAGAGTCCGAATAATCGTAATCAAGGAACGAAGTCTTCGATAAATTATTAATAATAGGATAGTAAAGGTATAAGAGTAACAGAAGCCGAATCGATACTAACGATACCTAGAGAAAAGCTCTAGGAACGCGAGAAAAGACGAAGATTCGATAGATTCTGCTATTCTTAAGCTAGAGTATACTTAATTTATCCCTTAAACTTATAAGATAAAAGCAGAAAAGTAGCTAAAAAATTTTTATAAGAATAGAAAGGTAAGGAGTAGCTTAAGGTATAGACTACTCCCGAATAGATAAGGAAAGCGGCGATAATCGGTCGGTCGCTACCTACGAATAAGCGGATAATAGAAGCTATTCGATAGCTTAAGTAAAATATATACCTAAAAGATATAAGGAGCGACTATCGCTAGCTAGTAGCTGCTTAGGAACGCGCGGATAATAAGAACCCTTCGACGATATCTAAGAGGAAGGAAGAAGGTTTACCTTACCTTAAATAGGGAGACGGCAGCTATATAATAGTAGCTACTATAAAGACGCCGGAAGACGATAATATAAAAGGAGCTATAACGAAAGACTACTCCGGGGGTAGATAGCTGCGTAAGCGCTAGCTTCCGGAAGCTTAAGGAAGGGCTCCGCGATATTAGAAGCGGAAGGAAACGCTAGACGTTAATAATAGGGCTATAATAAGGAACTACTCTAGAGATAGCTACGTATATATAAGTCTCCGGGGGTTTAAGGAAGGGCTACGTAAGGTTAGAGACGGAAAGAGATATACTCTACCTAAATAGGAAAGTAATAGTTACTAGAAGGCAGCTACTATAAAGATAGCATAAGACTATAAGAAAGAAGGCTAAAGCTATATAGCGATAGCAGAACTACTTAAGTCTTAAGTACGAGTCGATATAATCGGCTCGCTAGAGGAATAGATAGGAGAGTAATAATAACTAGCTAGAGCGCGAGCTATTATAATTAAAGAAAAAGAAGATTAATTTTAGATTTTCTTTTTCTTAAGAAGATAATACTACCGAAAAGATACGTATTCCGCTATATTTCCTACGGAGTCCCTAGGAAGCTTAGTAGAGTCCTAAAACAAGAGCTAGAGGTACTCCTCTAGTACTAAAAGAGAGTAAGCTAACGAAAAACGAGCGGAGTCTAATAATTACTTACGTTTAACCCTATTAGGCGATAATAGTAATAATAGAAGTAGTAATCTCAGAGGCTAAGAGACTATAAAATATCAGTTACTAATAAGGGATAAGCAAGGACCGAATAAACTTACGCGGAGAGAAGACTAGAGGATTAAAGGGGCTTAAGGGCTTTCTAGGACTTTAAGACCTTAACGAGATCAGCGTAAGTCTCGTTTCTAAATAGAGCGTAAGGCGACGGAAAATAAGCGAAGTATAATACTTACTCGTTAGTATCAGCGGAATAGGTCTAAATAGAGTAAGCGATATAAGAGATTTAAGAACTATTATATAAGCTATCTATTTTCGCGCGGAATCCGGGGAAAACTTATAGGTTCTTGTAATTCTTCTTCTTATTCTTATAGTGTTAGATTTGTAACTAGTACCTTAGTCAGTTTACCAGTACCTTGGGCAGTTTTGCCTGCATTAGCATACACACCCTGTACCTTGTCAGTACATGGTTTTAGTACCTGGTTCAGTACCCTGCGCATGTACCTTGTTGTACCTGGCACCTACACCCTGTACCTTGTCAACAGCTTGTACCCTGTCCCTGTATACTCTATTAGAGTTACCATGAAGGTTCTCGATAGAGTTCTACTACTCTCTAGTACGTATATCGTACTTCTAGAGGTTTCTACTGACGTACTACTAACGTAGTATAATTCTACGGTATACGTGTCTTCTTCTGTGGAGTTCTGTATTACGTAGTATAGAATATTCTAGAGAGCTCACATAGCTATATAAGTAGCTAGAATCTCTCCTGTAGTTAGCTCTCTTCAAGCAAACAAAGCAAGTCAAATTGATCACCTATTATTCTGTTATTTTGACCTTTGGCCGATTTCCACCTTCAATTTTCACATATAGTAGATATAGGACCGGGAGCGACTCGACTGAGTTCGTTAGGAATCCGTCCGAAAACAGGCGGAGTATAATACTTATAGCTTAGTCGATATAATCAGAGCCCGAGAGAGTATAAGCGATATAGTAAATAATAAGAGATATCTGATTCCGCCGGTTTTAGTACGGATCCCGATAGTATAATAGAGGGATTTTAATATATAATTTGCGAATTTTGATATTTTCTTTTAGTAGAAGAAGAGGGAGGGACTTACCTTACTATAGTTATTATTATTATATAGAAAAGGAAAGAGAAGTCTAAAAAGGTAGAAAGTCTCTTCTTTTATAACGTCTTAGCCGGATCGAGCGATAATAGGAGCGGAGCGCTAGCTTAATGCGGCGAGATAATAATAAAGGAAGCGAACGATAATAAGAGGAAGTATAATAATACTTTTATAAGGTCTTAGCCGGATCGAGCGATAATAGAGGCGGAGCGCTAGCCTAACGCGGCGGGATCATAATAAAGGAAGCGAATAATAATAGTAGAACGCTTAACGTTTAGTAATAGAACACGGTTATTAACTATAGGGGGAGTTCTATAACTATTTACTATTAGTCTCCGCTAGAAAATCAGCGGGAGGAGGGGAGTAATATAAGGGTTAAGCCCTTAGGTTATAGTGCTAGTATTACTAGCACAACTCGCTGACTAAGGCTCGGTTAAGCCTTAGAACTACGAACATTTACTTACGGCTTCCGGTAAGATTCTTACTCTCTCCTTATCGAACTTATTAAATACTACTATGAACCCTCGTATATATATTCTTCACCCGTGATAATAATAGAGATATAGTTACTAATATCCGAGAAGCTATTATAATTAAGTAAGAAATTAAGGGACCTTAGTATAATACCTTAAAGGAGGCCTAGAAGAAGAATAGAATATCCCTAGATAAGACTAAGGAACTTATTATAAGGAATATAATTAAGAATAATATTATGCGAGTTAATAGGAAAGTTTAGCTTCCGCTAAGCTTAGTAGAAGTACATATTAAAGAATAATACGAGCTTCCTGCATATAGATACTAAGGGATACGAAGAATATATCTAAGGATTTAAAGAAACTAATAATTAGAAGAACTCAACAAAGTAATTAAAGAAGTACTAGCTAACTATAATACTTATATTAGGAATAAGTCTTCCTAATATATACCTTATAAGCAGATAATTATAGTACTAATACTACTAATATCTTGGAAATCGATATTATAAGACTTCATAAGGCTATTACCGCTATCGAAGGACCCGATTACGAGAGTAAGCTATAATATAATACTTATTATTATAGAAAGACTTACTAAGTATATAATCTTAATATTAGTCTTATCTACTCTTATAGCTAAACACCTAGTATAAGTATACTTTAAGGAAGTAGTCTCTAAGTATAAGGTACCTAAAGAAATCGTATCAGATCGAGATAAGTTATTTATATTAAAGTTCTAGAATATTTTGATAGAGTTCCTAGGGACTAAATAGAAACTATTAATAGCTTTCTATCCTTAGACTAATAGAGGAAATAAAAGAATGAACTAAGTAATTAAAGTATACTTACGCTGCTATATTAACTATTAATAAAATAATTAAGTAGAACTACTACTATTAGTAGAGTTTATATATAATAGCTCGACTATAGAAATAATAAAAGTTATATTATTCTTCGCGATTTATAATTATAAACCTATTACCTATAGAGAGCTTAATATTACTATTAAGGATAATAATATAGCTTATATCTAGGTCCGGAATATCTAGGATCTCTATAAGGAACTCGCAGAGGAACTCTAGTTTATAGCAGAGAAGAATACGTACTATTATAATAAGAATCGTAGTTAGAAGCTAATACTATAGGAGAGAGATAGGGTTTACTTTCTATAGAAAAATATTAATATATAGAGACTAAGTAATAAGTTAGATTATAAGAAACTTAGACCTTTCAAAATTAAACGTATTAAAGGACCTTTAAATTATAAACTCTAGCTACTAGCTATAATAAAGAAAATATTCTCGATATTCTATATATCCTTATTAGAAAAAGTACTACCGGGAGTACTACTAGCCCCGAAGATATACGCTAAACTAGTTAACCTACTCGTAGAATACGATATAGAGGAACTACTAAACTGTTAGTATAAACGAGATATTATTAGATACTTAGTGAAATAGAAGAACTACTTATATTTGGAAAACATGTAAGAGCTTAAGGCGAGCCTCTACTGCTTAGTATTACTAGCTAGTTTCTATCGACGAAACCCAGATCTACTTAGAAGAGATTAGCCGGGTTAAAAAGTAACTCTATTATTAGGTCAGAAGAAAGCTCGAGAGGAAAGGAGAAAAGCGACCTTTCTGCGATAGCTAACTTAGTAGTAGGAAAAGGAAGCTAAGGAAGCTAGTCAGAGTATTTATCTAGACGAGGCTCAGGAGGGATAGAAGAACGCTTTACTTTCCTAAGCTAATAGAATCGATAGACCTCTTTTAAGGGAAGCTATATAGCTAGATACCCTAGGGTATTATAGGATCTTTTCGCTCGAATACACTCGGAATAACGAGTTAATTCCTTAAGATCTAGAAAACAATTTCGATACTATTTCTAGTAAAAGGAATAAGTCTCTACCAGACGATTTAATTTTTTAATATATACTATAAGTATAATACGCTCTTTTATCTTCTTATAATTAGAAGATAATATATTAGGAAAGGAAGTTAAAATCTAACTAATTACTAATATCTCTATCGATATACTTAAGCGTAGAGATACGCTAAGATAGGAGGGGGATAGTATCATGAACCCGGTAAGGTTCTTAGTACTAAAACCGTCTTAGCACTAGAATACTAATAGTACTACTATATAGTACGTACTAAACGTGTTTTAGTACTAAAGAGAAAATTAGTACTATAGGAGAATAGTATTAATATAGTTATAGTATAAATCAGCGACTAGTACTATAAGCCTACCTGTATCGTAGTAATAATAATATTATAGTTATAGGTAATCTAGGATCACGTGATAGAGTCTAGCTTAGAGGGAGTCCAGAAAATAGAGTCGGACTCTATATAAAGGATCCCCTAAGTAGAAGACTCCTAATAGAGGAGAAGGTTCTATATAAGACTAGCACTTCTGCTATTAGATAAGAGCTTTATACTCAAATTCATATAGTAATTAACACCTGCTTATAACGTCTTAATTCCAATTAAGAACCGAACTTCTTATTTACTTTACTTTATAGCTAATACTAACTGACGAGCCTATACACCGCGTACCAGTCAGAACCAGGAACGTTACACTTAGTTACCTGTAGTTCCTCTATAAACTACTAATATAAGAGTAATATATATTAAGTAATAGTTCTTCTAGAATAATTTTATAATCGTATAAGCGATATAATAGAAGAATATTAGAATCCTACTTAGAAAAGGCCTCCTTAAGAGTATAATACTATTCCGATAGCTTTTCGGCCACGAGCTATTCGATATCAGGATCCTTAGGGGAGTCGCTATTTAGATAGTCTTATAAGAGGCAATCTATCTCGTAGATACTAATAAAGAATAATTCAGAGCTTTTACGTTTAATATTAAAGTAGAAAGCTATAATACTAACTTAGTAAATCGGAACCGGTTTCTAGATCCTCGAAGATTAAGAGGTGCACTTATAATAGGGTTTCGGCGCAGGTACTCTTCTCGATGAATTCGAAGCGGAAAAGAGTTCAGATTCCTTAGTAATAAGCAGAAATAAGTTAAATAGTAAGGATAATATATTAATATACTATATTATTACTATTTAGGGTAATTAGTATTAATCTAGCTAGTTTATAGCTAAGTCCCGCGTATTAATATCGATTTAGTAAGATCGATTAATACTAGGTTTATAAGGCAGTAGAGTTATAATTATCTTCTTATTATATTAGAGGGTAACTAGATATCGTTCCGGCTATAGTAGCTTATAATAGAATATATCGAGCTTAACTTGAAATCGTTATATCTATTTAATACTAATAATTATATCTTATTATCCTAAATCGAGGAGAATAAAAAGGCAGTTATAAATACGCTTATTATTAATAGAAAGGTATAAATATATGAAATAGATAATATATGTTCTAACGGACTATTAGAAACTATATATTAGAATAGAATAAGATAATAGCTTGATTTTAATACTAAGAGCTCCTAATTATTATCTGATAAAAGTACGAGTAATAAATATATAACTATTCGCTCTAGTATTAATTAAGCTATTTATAGAGACTCCTAGCTTATTTATACTAACTATAGTCAGGTATAGAAATTACTTATCTCCTATTAGAGAGTTAGGGTTAAGATTAGAGAAATTATACTTATATAGACTTAAGAAGGAGTTTTTACTTAAGCTTTATTATTTCCCTTTAGTATTAGTTCAGATTCGGAAGGTATATCTTCTATTACTTTCTTAGTTACTTCTTCTTCTTCCGGGAATTCGTTAATTAATTAAACTTTAGGCGAGTTAGGGTAATCTAGCTTAATATAACTAAGCTATCTATAATTATAATACCTAAGGAGTTCTCCGGTCGAGGTAGTAGAGCGTTTTAGCGTAGAGAGAGTACTAGCCTATACTAGGGTAGAGGTATATACGTATAATATAAGAGTAGTTTATTAAGGGGCTAAGCTTAGGGACTAGTAAGAAGTAGAACTAGAAGAGGTTATATTAGTAATAATAAGCTTATAGTACTATATCTAGATAGTAACTTTCTCAGGATAGGTATATTCTAAGTTATAATAACGCTCGGTATCGAAAGAAAGTAAGGATCTAACTATAGAAGTATAATCCTTATTCTATATTAGTTTAATAATAAGAGTTAAAGTATATAAGGATAATATAATCTTATCCTATATATAGAAGAACTACTCCTTCTTTTTAACTTTACTTTAGATAATAGCGCTTTAAAATCGACTACGAAACTCAGCGAAAGTCTCGCGAGTATAGTTAAGTTATTATATTTCTAAGTAATAGAAAGTATTATAATAGTTATCTTCTTCTAAACTAGTAAGGAAGTTCTCCTCTAATAAGGAGATTATTTTATCACTAGTCTTAAACTTATTAGTAAGATACTAAGGTATAAGATACTCTTTAGCTAATCTAGTAACTAGTCTCTATATAAGAACGCGCTAGAAGAGGTCCGTAAGGTAATAGTTAGCGTTTATAGCTAGCTAATCTCGTATTAATACTCTCTATTAGAGGAAAGTAGAGTCTGATCTATTATCTAAAGGTAAGATCTTCTTAGTTAGATAAGACTTCTTAAGAAGTAACTCTACTAATTCAGCGCTAAGAGAGAGTAATAGTTTATTAGGAATAATATCCTCTCTCTTAATAGTACGTATTAGAATAGAGTTTAATAGCTTATTAAACTCTAGAATACGCGGAGATTATAGTACTAGTTCTAGTAAGAGAGTCGAAGACAAGCGAGAGACCCCTATAAGGAACTTATCTTATATAGAGATTAGTCTATCTATAGTATCTTCTAGAGAGTTATTCTTTTCCTCTTAGTCTACTAATTATTATAAGAGAGAATAGATCAGATTCGAGTTTTCTGCGGAAGTAAGAGTACTTAGCGATTATACTCCTAGTAAATTTCGCTTTTATTTTCCTTTCTCTCTTAGTTAGTACTTCCTTAATAAAGTATTAATATTCTCTAGTATAAGAGATATTTAGAGTAAGGAAGGATATAATAGATAAGGTTTAGAGGTAAAGCAGGAGAGATCGCGTCAAGTTCCCCTAGAACTAGAGGAGTCTCTAGTTTATTAGTCGGGAGCTATAATAGAGGCTTAAAAAGGGGTATATTAGAGCTATTTCAGTAGCGATATATAGAGGTTAAAGTTTCAGGGTATTTATTATACTTTCTTTAAAATCTGTTTATAATTCCTTTATACTAAGGGAGTTATTAAAGGAGCGTTAGTAAAGACCTCCTCTATTATACTATTTATAATAAGCTAAATTAAACCCTGATTTATAGCTATCTAAGAGATCTTTAGTATCTTAGCTATATTGTGATAGCGCATGGTATACGTGGCAGATACGGGCTAGTATCGGTGCCTTAGCCATACCCTCCTTGTATATATAGAAGGTGCAGACTCCTTTAGAGCTCTATATCTTTCTGTTTCCTTTGTACTAGACTATATAAGATCGCTCTTAGCCTCCCTACTTATTTATTCTTACTTATATACCGCCTTAAGTCTTATATCGTTATATTAAACAGAAAGATTAAGACTACTAGGGATAGTATTAAATAATATCTTACTTAGAAAACTCGATTCGTACGTACGACTACTAGGGAGCTCTTCGCTGAGTTATCTCTACTTACTTTAGATTTTCGGAATTATACGGAAATAGTTAGTACTATTAATTACGAATTCGAAAGTTAGGTTTTCAAAAGAGCAAAGATTCTAGAGATCTCTAAGATAGCTAGGAATTTAAAAATAATTAAGCATTAGAAGTACTAGTATTAATACGAAGTTACTCTCGGATACTTCGAAACTCGTTCCTTTATACGTACGAAGTAAAACAGCAGACGAATTTTAGGTAGAAACTTCCCTATAAGCCTTAATATTTATTATCTCCTTACCTGACTTTAACCTTCCGAAAGTAGCTCTAATAGCGAAAAACCTTACTTTTAAACTAAGACGAAGTAGCTTATTACCCTAGCGGAAATTATCGGAATTCGACTCGTAATCCCTATACTCCGGTATAATTTGTCCCCTTTAGTAGAATCGACCTCCCTCTACTAGAACTTTTAATTTAATACTTTTTATATCTACTTAATAAAGATATCTAACTCTCTTTAATCTTTCGGCTTCTTCAGAATTCGATTTCGACTTTCGCTTCTTCTATAACTTTCAAGTGTTCTATCACTTTCGCTTAGCTTCGCTTACCTAATGCTATACCTCCTAAGAAGGCTTAGCTAGCTCCTATAGCTTCACCGGAATACTCTCGTAGCCCCTCCGATTCCGTACCTACTATAGAATTGCTTTAATCGATTGAAAACTGTTAATTACAGATAGAATCGACTACTCGGGAGCTTTCTATTAGTATTAGTCGTATCGAATAGATATTTGCCGAGTTTTTACGTACTTAGGTATAATCGATAAACTCTAGACCTTCGGTAAACCTTAGACCTTTAGTAAACTTAGTATTATAATTACCGATAGAACTTACTCTTAAACGCTTTTTAATTAATAATTTATAGACCTCTAGTAAGTCGCAATTAACTGAAAGTATCGATAATCTTAATATAAGGATTAACCTGTCCTTTAGCTAATAGCATGCTTCTATTCAGAACCGACTAGAAGTTAATTCAGATAGATACCTGATTACGCGTACCTATAAAGCGCTAGTCTAGAGCTCTACTTCTAGCCTTATAAGAGGTTACTTAGAATTATAGTATCTCTCGGAAATTACGCCTTTCTCTTCTACTAAAGAGATAATTTCAGTACTCGCTTCTTATTACTTTTCCGGACTCGAAACGGAGTAGTATCGGACCGAATTTCATAAGCTTTTAATGAAAAAGGAGTCCTTTTTATAATTCCGTGCAAAGTTCCAAAGCTCGGTAATTCTCGGAGGTATAGCTGAATTAGAGTAGTACTTTTACCTCTAGCCGAAGCTTATTATACGGCTACTCTCTTCTCTTACGGCACTCGATTTGGAACTCTCTCGACTACCTTCAATACCTCGAGCTACTCTAGCTCTACCGATAGTTAGTACGTCTTCTGAGCCCTTGATACCTATCGAGGAAGTATAGTATTACTACTATAAAAAGCACGGTTACTATAAGGGCGATTATTCGATATTAAAGACGAAGAAGGAGTGATTTGCGTCTTACGCTTTAGATTAATAATTACTTAGATTTTATTTAGAATTCGACTTGATTTAACTATCTTTTCTTTCGTTTTTTATTTACTTTTAAAGGCTCGAGGGCGAGCTTCTATCTTAGAAGGGGGTAATATAATAGCGTATAGTATACGTGGCAGATACGGGCCAGTATCGGTGCCTTAGGCATACCCTCCTTATATATATAGAAGGTGCAGACTCCTTTAGAGCTCTATATCTTTCTGTTTCCTTCGTACTAGACTATATAAGATCGCTCTTAGCCTCTCTACTTGTTTATTCTTACTTGTATACTGCCTTGAGTCTTGTGTCGTTATATATATACGAGTAGTTATTGAATAACTTACTTAGTAATAAGATATTATAATAAGCTATCTCCGGCTATACTGATCTTTTAGTTTAATATAACGATATAAGACTCGAGGCGGTATATAAGTAAGAATAAAACAAGTAGAGAGGCTAAGAGCGATCTTATATAGTCTACTACTAAGGAAACCAAAAGATAAGGAAGAAGAAGAGAGATAGAGTGCAAAGCATCTTATATATATATGCCGGTACTAGTCCGATACTATACCGAGTCGGAAACTAGTTATATCGGGATGCCTATGAACTTGGGCCCTAGTATCTATCCTTCTCCTTATGTGATATTCAGGTGAGCTGTCGTCATACTAGCTCTAGTATACTAGAAAGGAGATAAGATATAATTAGACTTATATAAATACTAGATAAATTAACTAAAAAAGAGTCTTAATATAAAGTATACTAAGTACGTAATAGATAAAGTATTATCGCTAGTAGCTATTTATTTATCTAAGGTCCTTAGTAATATTTACTTAGTATTTTATATAGATTTATTACGACTAGTAAGCTACGACTTATTACTTAGGCAAGAGACTAACGATAGTTAACCGGAGCTCGTACTATTCGAGACTTACGAAAAATAATAAGTAGAAGAGATTCTTTACGCTAGAGATAAATTAAGAAGAAAAGGGAAAGGTAAGAAAGTATTAGTAAAGTAAATAAGTTATTACGAACTTATATAAGAACTTATTAAAGACTTATCAGATACTATAGCTATAGATAAGTTTAAAACTAAATATAGAGATATTAAGTATTATAATAGATCTAGATAAGTATAAGAGAAAAAGAAGAAGAAAAGAGGATCTGCTTAATTTCAAGCGAGTTAATAGTATTAATAAGCAGAGTTTAGATTTCTTTTTATTTAATTTTATTAATTAAAAAGGTAATATAATATAACTTAACGAATTTCCTTAGGACCTTATACTAAATTAAAATAACTAGCTTAGTTAGCTCTACGAGGACTTAAAACTAAGGTAAGAGGGACTCTACTAGTACTATAGTAGTTAGTAATAGAGAGTAAATAGAGTCCGGGAAACTTACGTCTAACTCTATTAAGTAATAATATTAGTAACTGAATTAGTTACTTTAGTAGTAATAGGCCTAAAATAAGCGATTAGTGATAAAATATAAGCGGAGTCCGAGGATAGTTATAGAGAGAGAAGACTAGTAGCTTAGAGAGGCTTTAAGGCTTTCTAAGCTTTAAGGACCTTATTAAGATCGCAGTAAGCGTTAGCGCTAAATAAGTAATTAGCGATAGAAAGTAAGCGGAATCTAATAACTTATAAAGTATCTATATAAATAGAGTAAGTTTAGATAATATAAGTAATATATATTATTTAAGAACTAAGTAATTAGTAATATTTTTCTAGCGGAGCTTAGAATAAATATATAGGTTTTTATAGTTCGTACGCTTACGAGAATAAGTCGTATAAGCGCGGGAGCAAGTAGATTATATAAGTTAGTATATACTAGACGAAAATAAGTAAGATTCGACTTATATTCTAGTCGATATAATCGACCCTAAAGAGAATATAAGTAGCGTAATAGATAATAGAAGATATCTGACTCCGATTAGTAGTAAGTAAGATATAGTGTATTTAAAGTAGAGATAGCGAAAGGGAAAGAGTAATTAATACTAAACGATCTTATTAACTTATAATTAGTAATAGTTAATTAAGAAGAAGGGAATTAGTTTATAAAGTAATAAAAGGAAGTATATATATAGCTAAGGCGGGAGCGTTTACCGATTCAATTAATAATAGAAGAAAGAGCGATAATAAAGAAACGAGAAGATATAATTAGCTTTACTATTATCATAAGCCGGAAATAAACAGAGAGGTTATATAAACAAATAACCGGAGGCCTTATACGACTTTAGTAGTATTATTAATTATTCTCTTACTATTAGTTCGCTATTATAATTTACTAGTCTATTATTATTATTAACTTCTAAGCGAAGTCAGTATAAAGCAAGGAAAATAATTATAGATATAATAGGCCCTAACGAATTAGAACTATAATACGGGACTATATATAATAGGGCGAGATATAAGTCGTTAGAGGTAAACCCCGATATAAGTTAAGCGGAGGGAGGAGGGGAGTAATATAAGAGATAAGCCCTAGGATTAAGTACCGGCGATACTTATACTTACTAAGCCTAGCGGCACCCGCATATTTTCCTTCGGAGCTAGGCTAGAACCTAACTCTCTCCTGTATCGAACTTCTTAAATACTACACTTGATCATCTGCGTACGCGTTGCTCACCCGTGACAAGTAGAGTAGTACTTAAAGAAGCAGTAGTACTATGATTCTTAATAGTAAGCGTCGAACTGTTTCTTAGTACTAAAAGGGTAGAGATTCAAGTTACGAGCTTCCGATTAAGGTATAGTATACGCGTATAGTCAGTTAAACTAGCGCGTCTTTCTATAGTAAATATAGTCGCGCAGAGTGCTAGTAGAGAGAGTTCTTTAGCTATTGCACTTACGCTATCATTAGAAGAAGTCGAAGAAGTATACTCCGATAACTCTAGCTCTATTGAAGAGTCTTTAGAGTCTTTATTACTATATATAAGCTGTATAGTAATTAATACTCGTATAGTAATCAAAGTCGACGATTTCGAAATTATTATATCTCGAGATGTAGAGTTTTCCGCGCTAGCGCCGGAAGCTATCTAATAAGCTACCTAAGTCCCTAGGACTTAAAATATACCTGATTTACCCCCTATAGATGCTAGATCGACGTCCTAGGATTATCTAGAGGATCCGGAAGACCCGGAATCGAAACCTATTGCTATAACTACGCTAGAGCTATATAAATGCAAGAAGATAAGTAGCTCTACTTTCTTAAACTTAGCAGATAGCTATAAGCTTAAGGGAGGAGAGAACTATATAGAATAGAGAGATAAGGTACTAAATATTACTAAAACTAATAGAATTAATAAGTTTCTTAATATTAAGTCGCATAATTATATACCTAAAGAGATAGACGAATAGGACGACGAGGTCGACGATAAAGCTCTTAAGAAGTAGTAAGATTAGGAGTCTAGAAAGAGTTAAATGAAGCTAGTAATCACGTTGAATTATAAGGCCGGACCTCTCGCGTATATAACTAGTAAAACTACTATATTAGATATATAGGAGGTATAAGGGGCGAGCCCCAGGATTAAGCACCGGCGATGCCTGTGCTTACTAAGCCTAGCGGCACCCGCATGTTTTCCTTCGGAGCTAGGCTAGAACCTAACTCTCTCTTATATCGAACTTCTTAAATACTATACTTAACTATCTGCGTACGCGTTACTTACTTATAATATTAAGTTCGATTAAAATAAGCCGACTTATTCCTATAGTATTTACGCTAGATACTGAAATAGACTTATTAAGGAACGTAAGCCCTTAATAAGAGGACTCTAACGACGAACTATAGTATATTATATAAGAGATATATAAGCGCTAGCTCCTAATAGAGACCGAGCTAGTAAACACGCGTATCGCCCTAGAGGCGTCAGAGGCCGAAAGACTCAGATAAGCGCCTAGATCTAATAATACTAGAGACTTATTATCTTCGAGTGCTCTAATAAAAACCCTTATTAAGTCTCTCGTAGCGTCTTAGTCGAGCTCCGATAGAGAACTATCGGGCTCTAGTAAATAGATACCTCTTACTTAGGATAGATATGCGAATACTTTTCGAGATTATCTCTTAAGACTAAGAAGTTCTTATTATATACGCTCCGCTTAAAAGCTATCTCTCTCCGCTAACTATTACTAGGATACTATTTATAATACTCTCTTATAGCGCGAATAAGCTTATATATAATACTTCTAAGAGAGGGGAAGCCCGATAGATAATAAGGACCCCGAAGCTTTCTTCGCGCAGCTCGATAAAATATTCGCAGATAGTAATAAGCGAGCTAAGGCCCTCGAATAGCTTATGAATATAAGGCACTCTATAGGATAGCCCTAGCACGAGCACTAGCTAGAATTCGACGAACTCTTACTAAGCGCTAGAGGAGAGAGCTAAGAAGATAATATAAAGATAAGTTACCTTCGGAATACGTTTTTAAACCCTATCCGAATATATATAGCCTCTATAGCTAAGACTACAGATTACTACGAATTTGCCGGGGAGATAGAACGGATTATAACTAACCTCGAAGAGACAGATTAGTTTAAAGTATCGAATAAGAGATAGAATAATAAGAATAAGGACTCTAGGATAAATATAGTAGACTATACATATCCCTGGAAAGCCCTTATAAAAGCTAAGGTTAATACTGATAGGGATATAATAATAGTACTAGCGCGTATAGTAAGAAACTAAGAAAGGAATAGTAGAGCTTATAATAATTCTAGTAGTAAATAAAGAGCTAAATAAGTAGATATAGCCGAACGAGAGAAACGCTGTAAGAAAAAGCTCTATTTCTGCTGCGGAGTATTCGAGTACTATATCTATAATTACTTATACGCCTTAGTAATATAACCTACTACGATGAATATAATAGGACTATTACTAGAGGATGATAATAATATATCAGATCTCGCTCTTTTAGAGTTAGGAAAAGACTAACTCTCTCTTAAAGTTAGAAGCTAAGAGTAGATAAAGTATTAGTAAAAGGATAAGGTAAATTCAAAGAGCTTATAAACGGAAACCTTATATATATAGATATAGTCCTTTAAGAAACGTTCGGAATATTTACCCTTATTAATAAAGGATACTAGTGCTATACTATAATAAATAAAGACCTTATAGAAGGTCTCGGTCTTATATATATAAGCTATAGAACCCGCGAGATAAAGGGCGCTTTAAAAGCTATATAGAACTTAAAGACTAAAAGAGTAGTCGGGTTCTAAATGAAAATCGCAGGGTTCAGCTAAAAGGTCTATATATATATAGTACTAAAACTAGCTTTTCTATTAATCTTAGGGAACCTATAGAAAGCGTAAAATAAGATTAGGATAACGCCTGAAAAACAATAGTACTATTATAGCCTAGTAAAGAAATAGGTAATAGAAGGATATAATTACTATTTATATATAGATAATAGTAATTATACCTTAGTATCCGCTGCGTTATTAGAGGATATAAAGATAGCCCTTTAGGATAAAGAAGAGCTAACTTTAGATTAACTTAAAAATATTCTCCCTCTAGAGATTTAAGATATAGCTCTACTCTTTTCTAAGCGGGAAATAAAGAAACTAGCTCCTTATTAACCGGGTATCGACTATCGAATCGATATCTATGAATAATTAGACAAGTCCCCTACTGCCTTACTATAGGGTCCGCTATATAGTATATCTAAAGATAAATTACTAGCGCTAAGAAAGTTATTAAATAGCTTCTTAGAAAAAGGATATATCCGGCTTAGTACTTTAGAAGTAGCGTCCCTTATCCTTTTTATACGGAAACCCGAGGGAGGTCTAAAGTTCTACTACGACTACCGAGCGCTAAACGCTATTACGAAGCTAGACCGGTACCTTTTACTATTAATACTAGAGACCTTATAGAACCTTATAAGTACTAAATAGCTTACGAAAGTAGATATAGTTTCGGTATTTTATTAAATACGTATAGTATCGGGTTATAAGTATAAAATAGCCTTTCGTATAAGATTTAGGTCTTTTAAATAGCTCGTATATCCTTTTAGATTATTAGGGGCTCCGGCGAGTTTCTAGTAGTATATTAATAGTTTATTAAGAGAATAATTAGACGACTTTACCTTAGCTTATATAGATAATATAGTCGTTTACTCGAATAGCTCTAGAGAAGACTACTTCGAAAAGGTATAAACTATTCTCTATAAGCTTTAGGATAGTAGACTATACTTAGATCCCGGAAAGAGCGAGTTCGCTCGTAAGAAGCTTAAATATCTAAGATTTATTATATATACTAATAGAAAAAGTATAAGTCTCGATCTAGAAAAAGTAATAGCAATTAAGAACTAGGCGTAACTTAAGACTTAGAAAGAAGTATAACGTTTCTTAGGATTTATAAACTTCTATCGAATATTTATAGCGAATTACTTAAAGCTAGCTACGCTCTTAATAGTATTAATAGGGAAAGGTCACTTATTCTCCTAGGGAAAACTAGAGGAGAAAGTATTTAAGACCCTAATAGAGAAGTTTTATAAGGCTCTAGTACTTATATACTAAGATCCGAGACTTCAGATGTTCTTAGAGACCGATTATAGTAGATTCGTAATAGGAGGCGCTCTCTTATAAGAAAAGAATAGAGTCTAACGACTAGTAAGCTTCTTCGCTTAGAAGCTAAATAAAGCCGAAATTAATTACGATATCTACGATAAGGAGATACTAGTAGTAATTACTTACTTAAAATTCTAAGCCTCTAAGTTAAAAGTATATAAGCTTTTTATAATTTAGATAGACTATAAGAACTTTAAGTATTTCATAACTAAGCGATAGCTATCGGAGCGTTAAGTACGCTAGTATAAGACCTTAGTACTATTCTAGTTTACCTTAGTATATAAGCTAGGATCTAAAGCTATTATCCCGGATACCTTATTATAAAGGGAGTAAGATATATTAAGGGAAAGTAATATAAACTCGAGGTTCCGCAGGTTTTTAGACTCGGACTATATAGCGAACTAGCTTACTCTAGAAAAGAAAGATAAAGTAAAAGTAATAACTATATCGACTTAGTCGGACTACGATATAAACTCGAGGTTCTATAGGTTTTTAAACTCGGAACGCGTAGTATATTAGCTAGCTTTAGAAAGAGAAGATAAGATAAGAGTAGTACTTATATCTACTTAGCTATTAACTATACTCTCTAGCTAGGTCTCTACCTTAGACTTAGTAGTATCTAGAAGTCCTTTCTAGGATAAAGAACTAAACGACTTATAGGACGCTATAGTATAAGAGAATATAATATATTAAACTATACTCTGCTTATTATAAGATAGGGCCCGATCTTTCCTAAGCGAAATTAAGATTAAAATCTAAGTAAGCGATTATAATATAGATATAAAGAACTACTTATATTACTATAGAAAGTTATAAGTACTAAGCGCCCTAGTTATACTAGAGTCTGACTATAAAGCGATAGACCCCGAGACTCTCGAAAATAATACTCTAAGGATAAGGCTTATCTAGTCTATTAACGACTCGCCGGTCTATAGTTATCTAAGGCGGGACTCTACTATATCGATATTAGGACGCTCTTTCTACTAGCTACTATAGTCGAGGTATATAAGATAATTCTTAAGGAACTATAACTATTATAAGAGAAATAAAGTATAGAGAGAATATAAATATAGACTCCTAAGACTACTACTAGTTCCTAACTAATTCTTCTAGGAGATATCTATAAACTTTATAACTAACTTACTAAACTCTTAAAGTAACTATTACCTTTAGGTAATTAAAGACTAGTTAAGTAAATAGGTAGTTATCGAAGCGATACCTAGTATAAAAGCAGAGGAATACACTAAGAAACTCATAGAATACTAAGTAAGAAACTATAGGATACTATAAGCGATTATAAGCGATAGAGATACTAACTAGATAAGTATATTCTGAAAGACCTTTTATCGCTTAATTAGTATATAATAAAGACTTAGCTCCGGATACTACTTATAAACTAATAAAGGACTAGAAAAGCTAAATTAAGATATCTAAGCTTATCTATAAAACTTTATTAACTAAGAGTAGTTCGACTAGAAAAAGTAGCTTCCTATAGCTTAGTTAGTATTAAATAGATATTACTACGCGGGCCTTAGGATAAGCTTATTCTTTACTATATATAAGTACGAAGCGCTATTACTTATACTATTAGAGACGAAACCCGAGATTAACTCCTAGCTACTATCGAGCGAACGAGCGGTAGTATTCGTAAAGAAGATAAAGAAGATTACTAACTTATACTAGTCGAATATAGCGGTATCTGCTTAGAAACAGGAAGATAGCGCTAATAGGATAAGGACCCTAGCTCTAGTATACTAGAAGGGAGATAAGATATAGTTAGACCTATATAACTACTAGATAAATCGACTAAAAAAGAGTCTTAATACGAAGTACGCTAAATACGTAATAGATAAAGTATTATCGCTAGTAGCTATTCGTCTATCTAGAGTCCCTAGTAATATTTACTTAGTATTCTATACGGATCTATTACGATTAGCGAGCTATAACTTATTACCTAGGCAGGAGACTAACGATAGTTAACCGGGGCCTATACTATTCGAGACTTATAAAGAATAGTAAGTAAAGGAGATTCTTTACGCTAGAGATAAATTAAGGAGAAAAGGGAAAGGTAAGGAGGTACTAGTGAAATAAGCGAGTTACTACGAACCTATATAAGAACTTATTAAAGACTTATCAGATACTATAGCTATAGACGAGTTCGAAAGCAAGTATAGAGATATTAAATACTATAATAGACCTAGATAAGTATAAGAGAAAAAGAAGAATAAGAGGGGATCTGATTAGTTTCAAGTAAGTTATAAGTATTAATAAGGGAAGTTCAGATTTCTTTTATATTATTTTATTAATTCTAAAAAGTAATATAATCTAATGAATTTCCCTAGGACTCTATTCTAAAATAACCGGACTTATTTAGCGTGATAAGTACCTAGAACTGGGGCGAGAGGGACCTTACTAGTACTATAGTAGTTAGCGATAGAAAATAAGCGGACTATAAGAAGCTTATATCTAACTCTATTAAGTGATAATATTAGTAACCGAATTAGTGACTTCGGTAGCGATAGAGCTAAAACAAGTAGTTAGCGATAAAGAATAAGCGGAGTCCGAGGATAAGTATAAGGAGAGAAGACTAGTAGCTTAGAGAGGCTTTAAGGCCTTCTAAGCTTTAAGGACCTTACCGAGATCGTAGTAAGTATTAGCGCTAAATAAGCGATTAGTAATAGAAAATAATTAGAGTCTAATAACTTATATAGTATCTCTATTAGTAGAGCAGGTCTAGATAATATAAGTAATATATACTTTTTAAGGACTAAGTAGTTAGTAACATTTTTCAGGCGGAGCTCGAGATAAAGATATAGGTTTTTATAGTTCTTACGCTTACGAGAATAGGTTATATAAGCGCGGGAGCAAGTAGACTTGTTGGTATCACTCTGTCGTAGTACGTACAATCAAGTAGTCTGCGTGAGCCAAAGTACAGTGATAATAGTAGTAGTATTATCTATTGTATCGTAGCTGTCTTTCCTAGGTAGTCGAGACTCCGTAAGGGAGATATATCTGGCCGGCTAAACCCCGGTGCAGATACTCGACTAACACGTGACTATGGACCAACATATGGACCAACACTGGGAGTACTTTAAAGTAGCTCCAAACTATCTACTTCTCCGTATGAAAGTAACGCTTTTTGCCTTCTAGCAAGAGTAGTACCGTAGTACTACTCGTGCAGAAGTATTATATAGTATACAGGTTTCCACGTGATCAGGTCTAAAGATTAGATGACTGAACTAAACGCCTCACAAGCTCTCTTCCGGCTTCAAGTCATCCAAATTCCCTCTATCTACCTATTCTATAGGCTTAATAACCAATTGATTCGTGTGTAATAGCTCCTTCAAAGCTCCGTTGCAATTTGTCTTAGTTATCGCATCCGCAGGGTTATCTGGCCCTGCCACCCAAATCACCTCCGATATCTCCTTTCTTTCGTACGCCTAACGTAGATATATAAGGTCGATTATCAATCTCTTCTCTCTTATAGTATTAAGTCGTACTACGCAGTCGTATAAAGATTTAGAATCGGTAACCATAATTAAAGGTAGTACCGTGATCTCTATGATCTGCTCAATAGTAGTCTTAATAGCCCTAGCCATATCAAAACCTTCTGACATAGCGTATAGTTCAGAGGCTAGTATAGATCTAGTAACTCTCTTACAGCAGACCGAAGACTAGTGAATAACGTTTACCTTATTATACTTATCTATAAGTACGTAGACGTAGCTAATTTAAGAGTAGAAGTCTTTCAAATTAGCAAATGAACCGTCGGTAAATATAACGAGTTTAAGAGACTTCTTATCTAATTTAACGTATCGGAGACCTTTACTATAGTTAAGCTTTTACTATAAGATTCTCTTGTTCAAGAGCTCAAAGTCTTTCTCTATCGGATTCATAGTTTAAGCGGTAAAAGAGATGTCAAACGAAGCTTCCGGCTGAGAAATAGTTACTAGGTATAAACCTCTAGCTCTCTAGGCGGCAAATTGCTCGATTTGGGTAAGACCTTATCGTATACCTCCACGGGAGTTAGTAAGATTAACTAGTTCCTTCTCAATTATTCTCAACGTCTTATCGTACGATTATTAAGACAGTCGAATAGAGCCGTCAGTTTCCAAGGTAATATAACCTCTATTGAAGTCAATTAGGTATAAAGTAGTCAACTATTCTCTCTCGTTCGACTTGAATCCGGCTTTCTATAGCTCTCTCTCTTCTATGTCTATAAAGGTCTTATTACCGACGAAGAAGGTATTGTTAATCTGAAGACTAAGAGCTCCTATACCAGCTTCACCTGAAACAGACAGTAGACACGTGTCGAACGTCGATAGTACTATATAGAGCTTCTTAACCTTATATCCATAGTATGTACCGAACCAATAGTTCGCTGATTCTAGTACACCGTATATAGGCCTAACGCACCGTAAAAACCAATATAGCTAAGCCAGAATCTCCTTTAGAGGGCGCACGAAGAAGTCACGTATTAAGTATAACGTAGACTAAGTATAAGCTTATGTAATATCACGGCTATATACCTTAAACTCAGGGTGTATAACTGCGTATACTAGTAGTAGTCGTTAGCTAACTCGTTGAATAGTTAGTAATATAGTGAGTACTTAGTTCTTTCTAGAGTTGTTATACGCCTATACAACTAGTCTAGACTTCTCGTAAGCCTTCTATATACCCTCAAATTTTATCTAGTTAATGAATTTAGCGTTAAAGACCCTAGCTCCAGCTAGTAATTTATCTTTATAGACTAATTCAAAGATCCTTATAGCGATTAAACCGTTAATCTCCTTATGTCTTAACGTAGCGTATTAAGGTTCTACTACTAGGAAACTAATAAATAATTCATCCGTATAATTCAAGTAAACTTCAACGTTATCGTCTCTGAATCGAATTGGCTTTCGTCGATCTCGATGAGGTTACTTCTTTAGTACTAGTATAGGTCGATTTGACTTAGTAGTACTAAGTGATAGTACTCCTAGGAGTAAGACAGGAGGTGGTGAGAGTATAATTTCAAGTATAATACTCTCTGGTTCGTTAGAATCGATATCTTCTTCGTACTATAGTTTAATCGACGTAGAGCGAAAGGTTATTAGTCCGCTATCGATTTCTATTACGCAGTTCTCTCCGTCTATAGAAATAAATAGCTAAGGTCTATCCCAGAAGCCTTTCTCTCTCTAAACTAGTACTAGAGAATTCAATAGAAGGTCTCTCACTACTATAGAACTAGGTCCATTTCGAGTATTCAGGGTATTATTAACTTGCTGACGACTCCGTAGTTTGCGAATCTCTTCTATAGCCTTATGAAGTGCAGTAGCTCGTTAGGAGACTAATAGCGAAGGTACGTCCATCTCTACTATTCTGGGATATGCTCTAAATACTAGCAAAACAGGTATAATTCCACTAGGTCCAGAAATATAGTTAATTACGTGAAATGCTATCTATAGTGCCATATCTTAACTGAGATGCGGTAATTCCTTACGAATTATCGTATAAGCTCTCTTCAAAGGGCCGTAGTATCTCTCTACCTTACCAATAGAGTAGTAAGCCTCTATAGGTACAACTTTAACTATAGAACCCTCTGTCTTAGCACTCTATACGAATTCTTTTGATTTAAATTACGTACCTACGTCTATAATAATAAAATCCGGTAGTCTAAGGTAAGTATCTATCTATACCTGCTTAAATCGGTTCTATACGTGTTCTGCAGATATATTAGTAAGAAAACTTCCGTTCTAAAAGGTAGTACCTTAGTCGACTATATATAAGACTTGCCGACTGTCTAGTTGTATAATATCGATTACTACTTCGTAATTGAAGTATATATTATCAGTATCGTGGAGCTTGAACTTAAATCTGCTTAGCGATCTTCTGTATAGCTAGTAGTACTTATAGAGCTTAGTAAGCTCCTTTAGTACCCCTGAGTTGTACTCGTGACCGGCTTATTGCAGTAAATCTTCCAGCTTTCTTACTAAGGGGTATCCGAATCGGTAGTAAAGTTAACGTAAATCCGTCTCTATAAGTACTCTTGTATTCGACTAGAAGCACTCCGTAATATACGTCTTAAGTGACTCCTTCTAGAGTAAGAAGAGGTAGCCGAATCTCCGTACAACTAGTATATCTCCCTATAGCGTAACGAGTACGTTGCGAAGATTATCTAATATAACTCTGAGCTTATCTATATCGTCTAAATAGAGTAGAAACAGGGTATCTATAGCTATAACCTCAAATTAGATCTTTCTAATTGGAGAAGGTACAATTACTATGCTAATAGAAGTAGCTTTACCAATACCGAATTTGACGTTTATTCCACGGGAAGGCAAGAGTTCAGCTTTATATAGAGCCTTATAGGCTTCGTATTAACCTTTACCTACTGTAGATACTTTTACTACTCCAGTATCAATCATAATTCCATAAAAAACTAACGAATTATATCGGGGGCTGCTTATTATCGTCTCTGCGGTCAGGTTCTCTTCTGTAGCTTCTTCGGCAGTATCTAAGAGGTGTTTAAAAGCCGTATTTACCAGGGTTTCTATTATTAGCTATACGGCTGCCACTAAGATAGGTCCCATGGAAGTCATGAATAGAGCTTCCGGCTGAGCATCGGAATCGTAGTCTATATCGCTCCCGGCTTCGCATGAGGTAAAGGTAATAGCTATATACTCGTCTTCTATACCTTTGTACTCTGCGACGTATTATCTATATACTTTCTTAAAGACTCTTCCAAAGTTGCCTTTGAACTTAGAAGAGTTCTTCACCTTGAACTTCTCCTTAGCCTTCTCTCTTTTTTCTACTATATAGTTGAAGGACATGTGATCCGTAGTATTATATACCTAGTACTTCTTAGCGTTGCCTTCCTTATCTAGCGTATTTATCTTCTTCTCTCCTTATATTCTGAATCGCCCTTTACTATCTCCCTTCTCTCTATATACTTATCCTTTATTAGAATCGCTTCGGAATTTTCGATTAGTATAGAAGGTAGTACTAGTTGCAGGGTATACGTATTCGTAGTTAACGATAGAGGTTCTAATAGAAGTAATTATCTTTTCAGTAGAAGTTATAAGTTAAGCTAGAGTAATTTAGCAGGCTTCCGAGCTTTGGCAGGCAGTAATAACCTTATTTATAACGAACTTCTCATGGCGTAATTCAAAGGGTATACTATGACGTAGCTCTCTAATCTGCGTAGAGAGTATATTAAAGCACTCTGAAGTCGTCTTTCCAGGGTTCTTTTCCTTGATCGATTCAAGAGTAAGAAGATTCCATATAGTTAGGGAAGATCTGCTAAACTCCTTGCTCTTAAACTGATCTATTATATTCTTTAGTATAGTATCGAATTTGATAATCAGAGAGGTTCCAGGGATACTATTCAGACCGTAATAGTAGTATTAGAGAGCAGCGCCTTTCAGCATTAATAGAAACGCCTTATTATACTCCTCCGGTAGAATCTCGGCTCTTAAGTAGGCGTCGTAGAATATTCTGACCTTACTATTAAAGCTATCTCCGTCTCCCTTGAATTTCATCTCTTCTGGAAATATACGGGAGAAGCTAGCGATCTCCTTTCTATACGACTTCTCCTTCTCCTTCCGTACTATATCATGGTACTCTCCCTCTCCTCCTCTAGCTCCTTAGTAGCTATCTCCTCCTCCTCCTCCTCCTCCTCCTTAGGAGCCTTCTCCTCCTTAGTAGCTTCCTCCTCCTCTAGCTCCTCCTCCTCTACTCCCCGCATTCTTCGGTGTACGCTTTCTATAGTATCGCTGCTCTTCTCTATTCTGGTCAGAGGAAGTCTCTTTATATTACTATACTTCTTCGGTAGAATCTCGGTCTTATTATAGAGGTTCGTAGTGTTCTTCATCAAAGTCGAATTCGCTGACAGGAGGTAAGCCGAGTGTAGTATAGCGTCTTTATCGCAGTCTATAGAACTCCTTCTTTGATCTCTTATACTCTAACTCGTCTTATTAAGCAGCTATATTGTTTATCATCTCTTTCTCTCTCTTATCTCGCTGTTACTACGCAGATATCTGCTTCTCTAGTACTAGTAGGTTTAATACTATATACTATAGCCGTGCAGAGAGTATCTTCTCTCCTGCCATACTCTCTAGTTCCTTCAAAGTCTAACTACTACGTATAGTATCCCATGGAGTATATAGAAGCTTATATAGCTCCTGCGCAGGTTCGTCGCCTTCTTCGATAAATACACCTTTAGTACGTAAGGTGAATATAAGGTCATTATTTGACGATTTCTTAATAGATTTGAAAGAGTCTACTGTCCAACCTTCGTATATCTCCTTAAATAAGAAGTGTAAGGGTCTATCCACGTAGTCAGAGCTCTTAATTTATCTAATAAGACCTTCTCCCTGTTTCCGTATAGTCTCCGGGTCTAGTAGGTCCTTACCGGAGTTCGTAGGTATATCGAAAGCACTAACCTCGGGGGTATTATTATCTCTTACTATATTGAAGGTCTGATTTATATAAGTGTTTTAGTGCTATTCCGAGGTTATTTAGAATAGTAGTTGTGGAGTTATTCTTAAGTGTTATATAGTAGTAGGAAGCGCTAGCGTAGCGCGTTCAAGTTTTGACTTCGAGTTTTCGGCGCAACTCAAAAGCGCGTTCTTTGAAGTCGGGTTGCGGTAGTAATCGAAGTACGTAGAAGGTAGGTATGTAGAAGTATAGAAGGTAGGTACGTAGAAGGTAATAGTGGTATAATATACTAGAATTCGAATCCTTTGACCGTATCGCAGGTAGAATCCAGGCAAATTATCTTAGCAATTCAAGTCAAATAGCATAGAAAAGACCGTGTCTTTTCTAGTACTTGAGCTATTACTGTAGTAGATATCTCTACTCTTCAAGATTTACCAGCGCGCTCTTTTCAGTAGTCGGAATTCTTAGAATCTAAGAATTTGACTACTTTCAAAGAGTAAAATAATCTATACGTCTATTGATCAATATTAGTATCACTCTGTCGTAGTACGTATAATTAAGTAGTCTGCGTGAGCCAAAGTACAGTGATAATAGTAGTAGTATTATCTGTTATATCGTAGCTGTCTTTCCTAGGTAGTCGAGACTCCGTAAGGGAGATATATCTGGCCGGCTAAACCCCGGTGCAGATACTCGACTAACACGTGACTATGGACCAACATATGGACCAACAAGACTATATAAGTTAGCAGATATCGAGCGAAAATAAGCAGGATCCGACTTATATTCTAATTAATATAATCGACCCTAGAGAGAGTATAAGCGGTATAGTAGATAATAGAAGCTATCTAACTCTGATTAGTAGTAAGCGAGGTATAGTACTTTTAGAGCGGAGATAGAGGATAGCGAAAGGGAAAGAATAATCGATACTAAACGATCTTATTAACTTATAGTTTATAATAATTAATTAAGAAGAAGGGAATTAGTTTATAAAGTAATAGAAAGAGGTATATATAATTAAGGCAGGGGCATTTACTAATTTAATTAATAATAAGAGAGAGAGCGATAATAAAGAAACGAGAAGACGTAATAGGCCTTACTATTATTATAAGCTGGAAATAAATAGAGAGGTTATATAAATAAATAACCAGAGGCTTTATACGACTTTATTAGTATTATTAATTATTCCTTTACTATCAGTTCGCTATTATACTTTATTAGTCTACTATTATTATTAACTTCTAAGCGAAATCGGCACGAAGCGAGAAAAAGAATCGCAGATATAATAAGCCCTGACTGTATATAATAGGGCGGGATATAGGTCTTTAGAGGCGAATCCTAATATAAGATAAGCGGAGGGAGGAGAGGAGTAATATAAGGGGCGAGCCTTAGGATTAAGTACCGGCGATACCTGTGCTTACTAAGCCTAGCGGCACTCGCATGTTTTCCTTCGGAGCTAGGCTAGAACCTAACTCTCTCCTGTATCGAACTTCTTAAATACTACACTTGATCATCTGCGTACGCGTTGCTCACCCGTGACAGGAGGCCTTATAGGCGTAATATAAAGGAGGTAGTAATACACTGGTATATAACGCTATATAAGATTACGTTAAGCTCTAGTATAACGATTTCAACTCTCTAGAGAAGTTTATTATCGCTTTATAGCTCTTAATTATTAAATTAGAGACTTTAATAATAGCTCTATCTCCGGTATAATATCTAATTATATTTATTACTATAGTTTCAGAGAAGTAGCCTATATAAGCTAAAAGATAACGTTCTCTCTTAAGAGTTTCTAGTAATAACCTAGAGACGAATAAGAAAGCTAACTTAAGAGTAACCTTAATTAGTCTGATTAAAGATATCACTAATGAAGCTAGAGCTAGTGATTCTACCGGAAAGATAGTAGGTTAAGCCTTATATAGTAATAAGTTCATATCTTATTCTAAGAAAGGAAGTAGCGGAGGAGCTACTAAGCCGGCTAGTAAGGAAGCTTGTAACGATACAAGACTCAAGGCGGTATACGAGTAAAGATAAAACAAGTAGGGTGTGACGACAGCTCACCTGAATGTCACATGAGAAGAAGGATAGATACCAGGGCCCAAGTTCACAGGTATCCCGGCATAACTAGTGTCCGACTCGGTACAGTATCGGGCCAGTACCGGCACATGTATATAGCCCCGCAATGAACGAAAATCTGGCGATAGTGTCAAGCTTTTATAGTGATTCTTCGGTTTAGCATGATTCTTCAGTAAATAACGCCGGTACACCGCCTTTTGGTGTGAACCCCACTAAATATTAATATGCTATAATTATCAGAATTAGAAACTACTAAAGCTCTATAAATACTATACCGATTTGCCTCTAAACTACTTCTTTTTAAAGCTTTTAATCTATAGAGTATATACTAAGTCTGCGGCTATACCTCCTAAATCTGCTTCTAAGATTAGTATAAAAGCTCCAAAAGGACGTAAATCGACTAAACTATATACTCAACTACTTTCTGCGCTAGTATAACTAGCTAAAATAACCCTGAAAATCAATACTAAGAGTACTGTAACTGAGTCTACTGAGCTTACTATAGACTCAGTTGCAGTACTAGTACTAGCTATAGTAAGCTAATCGACGCCTCTACCTCCACTAGAATCGATTATACTCTCTTCTTTACCTCCGCAGTTTATTATATAAGTTATAGAGTTGGAAATTCGATACTACTTAGATAGCGAGCGTATTAGTAGTATAATTAGTAGTATTTCAAATAAGCTAGAAGAGGAGGGATATACCTACTAATCGATCAAGGAGACTACTAGAGAGGTAGCAGATAATACTATTAATTCAAAGGGTATTTCTAGCCTAAGAAGAGATTATACTTACTAGTATACTACGTATAGAGCTAATAGTAATAGGACTAAGGTAGATATTAGTAATTTAGCTAATTTTAACTATATTATTAACCGAGTTTTAAACTAGGGAGCTAAAGGTAAGAAGAAGATACTTAGACTCCAGATTTACTTTAGTATCGTCTTAACTCCTTAGAGTATAGTTCGACCTCTATAGAAAGATCTAGTTGTGACGACAGCTCACCTGAATATCACATGAGAAGAAGGATAGATACCAGGGCCCAAGTTCACAGGTATCCCGGCAGAACTAGTGTCCGACTCGGTACAGTATCGGGCCAGTACCGGCACATGTATATAAGGTGCCTTGCACTCCATCTCTCTTCTTCTTCCTTCCTTATCTTTTTGTTTCCTTCGTAGTAGACCATATAAGATCGCTCTTGGCCTCCCTACTCGTTTATTCTTGCTTGTATACCGCCTTGAGTCTTGTGTCGTTACACTAGTACTAGTAAAGCCTCTAATTATTACTATTCTAAAGTATATATATGAAGATCTGAGAGAGGAGAGAAAGGAGGTATTAAAGCCTAAGAAACCTTATATAGCGATAGTATAATTAATAGAGGAGGAGAAACTAAGCCGTTAAGCTGAAAAAGGAATCTTTAAGGAGCTCTTAATCTTAATTCAAGTTCTATAGGCTTATAAAGTTAGCTCTTATAGTTCAACTATTCGCTTTTACTAGGTAAATGATAATAAGTACTATTACTTTTCAGGAGCTAATTTAACTCGCTAGGGCTATAATATTAAAGAAGGAGTTATTATAATTAATAAGCTTTCTATACTTTATAGAGGAGACTTATTAAGAGAGCTTACTAGGCGTCGAGAGGCAGAAGAAGTAAAGGAGAGAAGAAAGAGAAAGAAGAAGAAGAGAGAGTCTTACTATGATTTATCTTTATTATCGGAACGTCGAATAGGAGCCTAATAACCTCTGTAGACGCCTTATTAGCCTCTAAATAGCTCCCTATATTAGTATCTTACAATATAACCTCCTTAACCTCCTCCGGTATAGTCTCCCTATACTTCTAGCTTATAGGGCTATTTTTAACCTTCGATATACTCTTAACTTAATATACTTCCTCTAGACTATGAATATCGATTGCCTAAACCTTAATTACCTCTAAATCGACTATAGAAGAGAGCTAAGAGTAAGTTTTTATCGATAGCAGATCTACGAGAGTCGAGCTTATTACGTAGTAGTAGTAATTCTAAGGAGGTATTATTTACGCTGAAAATATTTCTTCATAAGCTCTTATCGTACACTTTCATCTGTTATATATAGTCATATTATGTCTGATCACTTGCATAGCCTAGTATATACTTATATAATCTCCTTATATATTTAAAGTTAGCTTTCTCTCTTCCTTCTAAAGAGATAACGCTCTTTATAATTAATATTTAGAGACTACTTTAATTCTCTATTTTCTAATACTTTAAAATGATTTTCTACTTCTAATAAAGCTTATCTTACTTTTATACTATAGTTAAGAGCTATATATCAATATATTGCTTTTAAAGCTACCTATTATATATACAGAAGTAAAGCTATAGTATAAAAGTAAGGCAGGCTTTATTAGTTATGAAAGATCACTTTAAGGTATCAGGAGATAAAGAATTGAAGTAGTCTCTGAATATTAATTATAGAGAGTGTTATCTCTTCAGAAGGAAGAGAGAAAGCTTACTTTAAATATGTAAGGAGATTATATAAGTATATACTAAGCTATACAGGTGATCAGATATAACGTAATTATATATAATAGGTGAAAGTATACGATATACCCCCTATAGTTATCTCTTAGTATAAAGCTAGAGATTACTATTAACTATACGTATACCTTTACTTAGTTAGTAAATATAAAACACCTTAAGTAAGTAAAGAAGCTTCTAAATAAAGAGGATAAATTCTATTATTTATATAAATTAATAAAAGAGAGTATAGATAAAGTGCGTAAACTGATTAAAGCCGAGGTAACTATTAATAAGTAAGTTATATAAATAAAGGAAATAGCAAGGCTATAGCCTTATATATATTATAAAATCAGCTGCTTCTAAGCTTTAAGTGATCGCTGAGTATAAGAGTAAAAGTAAATAGTTATATAGAAGCGTTCAATTAAATGAATTGCAAATCGAAATCCAGGTTATATAATTAGAGAGTTATAAATAGCAGTCGTAACTAACTAAGTAATTCTAGGCAGAAGAAGCTTCTAGATCGAAAAGGCACTCTAGGTAGCTAGCCTTATTTACTTATAAGGGTAGGTAACCGAAGCCTTATAGGTATATGAACCCTTTATCTCGCATATAGAGAGGTTCTTCTTTCTTTAAATATAATATACTAAGATTCTCTGCGCTTACCTCTCTTCTTCTATTAATAACTTTATTTTAAATCTTCTATTATTATTATTATATCTTCTAACTCTCTAAATAAGAGATCGCGAAAAGAGAACTTTTAAGAGTTAGATATATATCTTATATTATATTATCGCGTCGAAGAATCTCTTGCTAACTCTTGAAGATCCTTTATAATTAAATCTATTTATCGCGATATTATGAGATTATTTTTACTCTTTACTTTAATCTTTTAACTAATAATCTATAATATAGTTCGATAGCTCTTACTCTAAGGAAGATATCCTTTCTACTTCTTATCACTGAGTAGCTTAACTACGAAATAATCTATGGCAAGGTTACGTTGATCTTCAGAGTAAGTCATAGAGTAGTTGAATGATGTTGGTTGCATTGCAGTACTGATTACTATGGAGAGTTGACCAAAGGTATTATCTAGGAATATCCGCACAGACCATGCACGTGACTATAGTCACCTGATCCACACCAAGACCTATATCCTCGCAACACACCCCTCTATAGAGATACTATAAAGTCAGTAACTTCTATAGGTACGAGTGATCTAATTTCTTCTGTAATTAGTCGATTATACTATCGTATGCGTATATATAGTGATACCCCTAGAGACTAGCACTATACCTCGATATTATATAAACTAGATAAACTACAGGTTCCGTAATTCCTTTAAGATAAGTTAGCCTTCTAATTGATATCTATACCCCTTATTCTAAGTATAAAATAGTTATATTTAGTATTACTATAAAGGCCTTAAGGTCTTATAGGCTAAGTAGTTTAGTGAAACCGTCTGCCGCGTTCTCTTTTGAGGGTATATACTAAGGGTCTAAATAACCTCTAGCGACCTCCTAGCGAAAGTAGTGAAATTTGATATCGATATGCTTAGTATATTAGTATAATTCAGGGTTCTCTGATAGAGATAAAGCTCCCTGATTATCGCACTATATATCTATACTCCTAGAGTCTAGCTTATTATAGCCTAGCTCCTTTAGTACTTAGTATATCCATGAAGCTTCTCTAGCAAAGGCGCATATAGCTATATACTCTGCTTCCGTAGAGGCAAGAGCTATAGTAGTCTATCGCTTTGAAATAGCTAAGAAAACACCTCCTGCAAGAAAGAAATAGACTCCGGTATATAATGCTCTATTAATTCGGTTACCGGCTTAATCAGAGTCATAGAAACCTCTTAATTTCATCTTTTCTCTATTAGTAACGTCTCCTCTGTAAGTCGTAGCGTAGTACTTCGTACCTTATAGGTATATAAGTACTCTCTTAGCGCTCGCAAGGTGTTAAGGTAATAGATTTATTAGAAATTATAATAATATAGAATAGTAGTATAGTATATCCTAGCGAGTATAAGCTAAGTACTAAAGACTACCGGTAAGCTATTAATATAGCTTGATTTCTTATAGAATAGCGTCTCCCTTGAATTTGATTATAAATACTTCAGAACTACTAGTAAAAAGCGTATTAGCGCTCTTATAATTAGTTATTCTAAATCGATCTAATATCTTATCGATATACGTATCTTAGTAAAGAGAAATCGTCTTCTTCTCTCTATCACGTATAATTCTAACTCTAAGGAAGTACTTAGCTTGTCTAGCTAGAAGGATATTAAACATAGTAAGAAGCTTCACTTTAAGCTCTTTAAGTGCTGATCTAGCCTTTAAGATAACTAGAAAATCGTCGATATAAGTAACGATAATAATCTTAGTCTCTCTATTAATATATACGCAATTATTAGTCTCTAAAGGTATAAAATAGATAATACCGAACTCCTTGCGTAAGGTCTCTTACTAGAGATATAGTAACTGCTTTAGACCGTATAGAGCTTTTAGTAGAAGTATATATTCGTTATCTATAAGTCTACGCCTAGATTATCTAAAGAATAGCGGCAATTTAATATATATTTAGGTATCGGCTTCACTATATAAGAATACTATAACTATATTAAACTATTCGACTTCTAAGTCGTACTTAGCTGCAATTACTAAGGCTATCTTCTAAGTAGAAGATTTATAGACTCTAGCGTACGTTTAATCGTAATTATAACTAAATCGCTAAGTATAACCTTAAACTATAAATCTGACCTTATATTTATCGATCTTTCTGTCTATATCTCTCTTTATCTTAAAGACTAGTTATGAACCTAGTACTCTATATCCCTTTAGTACGTCTATACGGCTTATAGTCTTCTAAGTCTTCTTTTCTTCAAGAGATTAATACTCCTTAATCATAGCCTTCTTCTATTCTAGCTAATTAGCTCTCTTTATAGCCTGATCTAAAGTAGTCGGATTATCTAAGAATAGAGACTCTTCTTAAGCTATATAAAAGGCGAGTCGATACTAACTAGTAATCTCTATCTCTTCTTCTAATAGAGAGATAGTATAGGAGTAGCTATTATTTAGTTCTAGGTTGCCTTCGGCGTCGAAATTAGAGTCGGACTTATGTTCCGGCCTGATCTTATAGCCCTAGGAATATACGTAAGTATATAGTTCTTAGATCTAGGAGGTCTTCCACGCTTCTTTTATATAGTAACTTACTCCGGGATATCTACTTCTAGTACTAGAACTTCGTCCGTAACTATAGACTCGGTATCTTCTGTACTATCGATTTCGCCTTCGGAATCCTCGTCTTAGCTCGTGATACTTATACTAGTGACTTCGACGTCTTGATTTTAACTTAAAGTATTAGTAGTATTACCCCTAATTTAAGATACTATTATAGCGTCTTCTTCGTGAGGTTCTATAATTAAGCTATCTTTATTAAATCGTAGATAAGAGGTACGAACTACTTTTCTATTAACTAAGTATCTATAGATATTATAACCTTTAAATCCTACTAGAATACTCTTTTTAGCTCTAGGAGCTACCTTATAGCTCTAGACTCTCTTCTTCTTATTAATTAGTATAAAGATAGGATATCCTAATACATAGAGATACTTAATAGAAGGAGTATAGTTCACCCTTAGCTTAATATCGTCCTAGAAGCACTTAAAAGGAGTCTTTCCTTCTACTCTAGAAGTAGAGGTAAGGTTAGCGATATATATATAGGCGAGTAGAATTTCCGGCTATACATAGTTAAGTATATTCTGATCTAATATAACTACACGTACCTTCTCGATAATCGTACGTATAGAGCGTTTAGCTCTTCTATCTTACTCTAAAGTATATAAAGTAGACTCCTCTAGTAGTATTCCAAGGTAGTTAGTAAGCTCTTTCATCTAAGAGGGAGAGTACTTCTTACTCCTATTATATCTCTATACTTTAATTTTATAGTAATACTATATTTCGGCTAACTTAATTAGCTTTTAATTAGCTAGGTATATATCCGACTTCTTAGTGTAAGTAAAGGCCTACTTTCTAGTCGAATAGGCGTATAAGAAGATAGAGGCGTAAGAGTAACTATTTAGACCCTTAGGTTTAAAGTATACTATATCTATATGGATTTTATCTATTAATCTAGCAGGTCGGGCACGTGCCGATACCTTATTAACCTTCCGAATAGGTTGGCCTTTCTTATATAGTACGTAAAGGCGAGTTCTACTAGTCTTAAGCTCTATAAACTTTATACTAGTAACTATAGATTGAGTATATTATACTACGTTAAAGCTAGCGTGATATATACGTCTATACTAAAGCTCTATATCGACTGTAGCTTACTCTACTACTATAGGTAAGCTTAAACCCGGAAGGCTAGTATACTCTGCGCTAGAGGTCTCTTTAATAATAAATAGATCTTCGTTAATTATATAGATCTCTTTCTCCTTAGATATATAGAGAATAGAACTATATAAATAACTTCCTAATTTATTTAATTTAGAACCGGAGTATAAGCAGACTAGAGACTATAGGATATATAATATATCGTAGTACTCTAATATGCGTACTATACCGTCGGTTTTTAGCGCTTTAATTATATAACTTCTAATCCCGGTAGAGCGTAATAGCCTATTAATAGTAAGTATATACTATAAATCGTCTCTTAGCGTATATAAGATAAAGTTAGAAAGGTCGTTAGATATATGCTCTATAGCGCTAGTATCGAAGAGCTATCGTAACTTATTATAGTAAGAGAATATAGCTATAGAAGCTATAATAGTAGGGAAATATAGTAAAAGGGCTACGCTGAAGATACTACTATCGTCGGAATCGTTATCCTTCTTCTTCTTCTTTCTACTACTAGTCTTCTTCTTATTAGTCTTATTAGTCTTACTCTCTCCCTCCTTCTTCTTTAGCTATTCGGTATACGGGATCTACTTCTTTCTAGACTTCTCCTTAAACTCCTTCTTCTTCTACTTATTAATAATAAAATAGTTCTCTAGAGTATACTTTAGCGATATCTATTTATAGTACTTATACGTTAGTCTAGTTTAATCTTTACTAGATAATAGCTTATTAGTACTATTTCCTTTCTTAGAATTAGAAGTAGACTTATTACTATATAAAGCTTATCCTATTATCTTTCTAGTAGAATCACTAGCTCTAGCTTTATTAGTGATATCTTTAATTAGACTAATTAGGGTTACTCCTAAGTTAGCCTTCTTATTCGTCTCTAGGTTATTACTAGAAGAAACTCTTAAGAGAGAACGTTATCTTTTAGCTTATATAGGCTACTTCTCTGAAACTATAGTAATAAATATAATTAGATACTATACCGGAAGTAGAGCTATTATTAAAGTCTCTAATTTAATAATTAATAGCTTAAAAGCGATAATAAACTTCTCTAGGGAGTTAAAATCATTATACTAGAGCTTAACGTAATCTTATATAGCGTTATATACTAGTATATTACTACCTCCTTCGTACTGCGCCTATAAGGCCTCCTATATATCTAATATAGTATTTTTACTAGTTATATACGCGAGAGGTCCGGCCTTATAATTCAACGTGATTACTAGCTTCATTTGACTCTCTCTAGACTCCTAATCCTACTACTTCTTAAGGGCTTTATCGTCGACCTTATCGTCCTATTCGTCTACCTCTTTAAGCACGTAATCACGCGATTTAATATTAAGAAACTTACTAATTCTATTAGTTTTAGTAATATTTAGTACTTTATCTCTCTATTCCGTATAGTTCTCTCCTTCCTTAAGCTTATAGCTATCTGCTAAGTTTAAGAATATAGAGCTACTTATCTTCTTGCGTTCATATAGCTCTAGCCTAGTCGTAATAATAAGTTCCGATTCCGGGTCTTCCGGATCCTCTAGATAGTCCTAGGATATCGATTTAGCGTCTATAGGGGGTAAATCGGGTATATTTTAAGTCCTAGGGACTTAGGTGAGTTCCGGCGCTAGCGCGGAAAACTCTACACCTCGAGATGCGATAATTTCGGAATCGTCGACTTTGACTACTATACGAGTATTGATTACTATACGGCTTATATATAGTATTGAAGACTCTAAAGACTCTTCAATAGAGCTAGAGTTATCAGAGTATACTTCTTCGACTTCTTCTAATAATAGTAGCGTAAGTGCGATAGCTAAAGAACTCTCTCCACTAGCACTCTGCGCGACTATATTTACTATAGAAAGACGCGCTAGATTAACTAACTATACGCGTATACTATACCTTGATCGGAAGCTCGCAACTTGAATCTCTACCCTTTTAGTACTAAGAAACAGTTCGACGCTTACTATCAAGAATCATAGTACTACTGCTTCTTTGAGTACTACTCTACTTCTAGCTATCGGGGCTCATAACCTATAGTAAGGTTACGTTGATCTTCAGAGTAAGTCATAGAGTAGTTGAATGATATTAGTTGCATTGCAGTACTGATTACTATAGAGAGTTAACTAAAGGTATTATCTAGGAATATCCGCACGGACCATGCACGTGACTACAGTCACCTGATCCATACCAAGACCCATATCCTCGCAACATAATCCTGAAATCCGTTTCTTCTGATCTATTAATTATACTAATCGAGATAATAATTCTAAGCTTAAGCCTAAATAGTATAATCCCTTAGATAATCCTTCTGATTACTCTATCTGCGAACTTTCTCTACTCCTCTAGTAAACTAATTTATCTCCTTATATACTAAAAGCTCCTTCTTCTTCTTTAAAGAAGATTATTATACCTTCTAATAGTCGTAAGTCTATTACTACTACCCTTAGATCTGAAGTGAAGCGTAAGATAAGTAAGTAATCTCCTAATACTAATACTATTTAAATTCTAATATCTACTAAGTAAAGATAATAATAATTCTTACTAAAGATATATTAGTATAAGTATAAAGAGAACTAGAATAAAAGGTCGCTATTATATAAATATAGCTATAAAGTTAAAGAGATACTACTCTTATGCCTCTTATAGCTATATTCCTACTACTCTATAAATAGTTACTTAAGCTAAGGAGTTCATAGATAAAAAGAGAACTAGTACTAAGGAATCTATAAGCTTTCTAATAATTCTGATCTTTTAATACTTTAGCTAATTTACTTAGTTCCTTAAAAACTATTATATAAATCTTTAATAAGTACTTAAAGATATAAAAGCTAAGAGAGCTCTAAAGAAAAGTAATAGCGATATAGAGTTAGAATCTGAGGTCAAGATCCTTAATATGAAATCTATTAGACTTAGACTTTCTCTAAAGAAGAGAGATTATAATAGTAATATAAGTAGAGCTTCTACTAGTAAGTTTATAGGATTATATAATAAAAAAATACGCTAAGTAAGCGACTTAATACTATACTTAAAGCTCCTCTATCTATAATCTATAATTTCTAAAATTTAAAAGTAATCTAAAAGCTTTAAATTTCTATCGAGTGAGATTCTTTATAAGACTATCTACTAGTATATTATTAGTTAGTAAAAAATTTACTATAAATAATCCCTTAGCGTACTCTTACTTAAGCTATATATTCTGAATATCGATATATTATAGTTTAGTAATTATTCTCTCGCTTTTATTTATAGCTAGCCTAATTATTTATCAATTATCGTAAAAGATCTCTTAAGTCTCTTTAATATTAAAAGCAAGATCTTTAAAGAATCTCTAAAGAGCTATAGTTTCTTTTATTAGGTTAGCTAATATAAGTAGTTTAGCTTTAGTTATAAAGGTTATAACTATATCTTATATTAAAGCTTTCTAAATTACTAGTCCTCTATATATAAGGATTAGATATCTATAGGATAATCTTCTAGAGTCTAGATTATCTATAAATAAAGTATTAGAAGCTATTACTAAAGCTCTTAAGTATTCTCCTTTATATATAATCCCTAGAAATCGAGTACTATAAAGATATCGAATTAGCTAGTAAATAGCTATAAAATAGTCTAATAAGGGATTAATAAAGTACTTAGAGAGCTATAAGATAGTATATAATATATCTAGTCGAACTATAATTATAATATAGAGAACTGATCTTATTCTCTCTTGAAATTCTTTAATTAACTTCTTTAAAGCTTAGTTTAAGTTCTTAATAAGATTAAGTTAAAGAAGTAATATAATTAAGTAGTTTCTATCTATTTAATTAAACTTATATATAATCTTTTTAATATACTAATTATATATAAATAAGATAGTTTTAAGCTTTCTATTACAGAGTACTCTAATACTAAGGAATTACTTAATATTACTTAGAATATATATATCGTATTCTATATTCAGATAATCGATAAAGTCCTGCCCGAGCTCCTTATTATTATTATAGAAGAATACTTATATATTATCTATATAGAATATAACTATTAGTTTATAATCTCTATCTATAAATATATAAATCTCCTCTAGATATAAAAATAGCTTAAGTTTAGTTAAAGTATTAGCTATATATTTATATTATAAGTATAGAGAATCTCTTATTCTATAGAGAGCGCGATCGACTTTAAGTACTTTTCCGGGATTAGATCTTCTAAGAGGAAAGGAGGAATATACTCTTTCTCTTTTAATATCCCTTAAAGTATTAATAAATATATTTATAATATTAAAGTACTTAATCTCTGGATCGAAATATATTATAAGAGCTATTACTATTCGGAATAATTTTATATTAAGTATACTAGTGTAAGTTAATATAATTGTTATTTCGCTTTAAAGATCCTCTTTAATTACGATTCGAGAGCGATATCTTTTAATATATTTATCTTTATTAAGTTTATACTTAAAAACTTATATTAGAGGAACCAATATTTATATTATATATTAATTATATATCTCAGATTCTTAGTAGCTTTATTTCTTTATATTTCTTATCTTTAGATCTATATCTTTAGAAAACTAAGCTTTTATTAGATAGTTCTTAAGATTATTAAATCTCTTTTTAGTTCTAATAAGAGATCTATTATCTTAATCTTTAGAAGTTTAAGCTTTCTATTAATATTTAAAAGCTAAGCTTCTAAAGTAATAGCTATTATTAAATTATCTAGTTTAAGTATCTAGAATATTTTAAAAGATACTAAGATTACTTCGTATATTATTCTTAGGTCTAAGGAACCTCTTACTATATCTATATACTAATTAAGTATAAGTATAGAGATTTAAGGATCTATTTATAACTTAGGATTATTTTAGGGTTCTTTATAAGAGAGATCGCTCTTAACTTAAATACTCTAAGTTTCTTTACTTCTAATCTTTTAATAAGAGTTCTCTATACGCTTAGAGTTTATTATAGTACTTAGTACTTAAAATACTAAAGTATTATTTATTTTCTTTAGATACTTAAGCTTTTTTATAGCTTACTTCTTAGCTTTTAAAAGTTTCTTTTTAGAATTTAAGCTTTAAATTTCTAATAATCTCTTAATAGAGTTATTAGAAGATCTAATCGAATCTAATTCTATATCCGACTTATTAATCGAATAATTAAGAATTACTTAGTACCTTTTCGGTAGAGGTTTATATAGGATTCGAACCTTAATCTTAGATAATCGAAGTACTATTAATATAAGTACTTTTTTAGTAACTTAATTAGAAGATCTAAGTACTCCTTTAGCGACTTAATTATTTAAGGGGTAAGTATATTACTTATCCTTAATTTATATATCCCTTTCGTAGTCTATAAGTAGTATTTCCTTACTTATAGCTAGCTCCCTTAAGCTCTATATTATACTTATTATAAGCTCTAGATTTAATATATAATAGCTTTATCTTATTATCTCTTTATTATATATATCTATTAATAAAGTAGTATTTAAGATCTAAAAACTAGTAAAATTAAGCTAATCTCTAGAAGAGTTATTAGTTCCTTTTACTCTTAGATTCTAACTCTCTCGAGTATTATAAGCATCTACGAATTAAACTAAAGGATTAAGAAGATCTTCTAATCTTCTTTTATTTAACTTAATCTCTAAAGAAACTTCTTTAAAGATATCTTCTATAATATTATTATAAAGCTTAGCTTAAATAAGTTAAATTTTAGTTTTCTTAATAAGATCGCAGATTATTTAAGCTTCCTCTTTAGTAATTATAGTTCTTTCCTTTAGAGAAGAGATATAGAGTTCGTCTTTATTAAAATATATATTTTATATAATAATAATCCTTTAAAGTATAAAAACTTAGATCTTATAGATATTAGAAGCTATATAGCTTACTAAATATCTAATATAAGCTCTTACTAAGATTTTAAATGCTCGATTTTCTTATTCTTTTATTCTTTCTTTTATTAATAAGTATAGTTTATATATATATATATAAATTAAGTTCTAATTTAGTTTAAAATCTATAGTTAAATAAGTAATAATAGCTAGATTATAAAATCGGAAATAGTTATAAAACTATCTATTATTCTCTTCGAGAGATAATCTCTAATTATTCTCTCTCTTAAGTAATTTATTAAATAGATAAGTAGTAGCTAAAGCGCACTTAAGACTTAAGAGATCTAAGAGATTAGCTAATAGTTATATATAGATTCCTTTAGCTATTACTTCTGATCCTGCTCTTTTAATTCTACTATTTAGCTTATACATATAGGCTAATAAAAGCTCGATTTTAATTCCGAGCTTTGGATACTACTTCTAATAGTATATAAATCCTTAAATTACTATAATTATCTTCTTCTAATTATATTTAAATCTGCAGATAATAAGGCTAAATTACCTTCTTATTTAAGCTTTAAAAGCTTTAAGATACTTAAAGATTTTATTATATTCTTTAGTTCTTAAAGTAAAAGTAATAATTAGTTTATTATACTCGCACTTAATTAGAAGTAACTATAATCTCCCTTAGTATATTAGAAAGTCGAATAGATCTTATATTATCCTTTAAAATAAATAAGAGGATTTCTTTTCTAGTAATTATCTAGAGATATTTTATAAATTATATATAATTATATAATACTTATATTTATACTTTCTAATCTCTTTAGTAATTACTACTTCTTAAGCGTAGCTTATAAGCTTCCTAAGAGTATCTAATATAAGATAACTAGCTCTTAGATACTATATCTTCTTAGAATCCTTTCTATTAATTACTCTTTAAGCTAATTTTATAATAGATCTCTTAATAGATAGATCTAGAGATAACTCTAGCCCTAAGACCTTACGGAAACTATCAGATAATTAATAGTAGGACTATAAGAGATATATATCTTTTGCTAAATACTTAGTACTTATAGGATAAGCTAACTAGAGTAAAGATATATACTAAGTTAGACTAATATAACGCGTTTAATTTAATCCGAATTAAGAAGGGGTATAAGTAGAAGACTGCTTTCGTATTACCCTTAAGGCTATAGGAATATATAGTAATACTATTCGGCTTAACTAATACTCTAGCTATATATTAAAAGCAGAATAATAATATTCTTAAGGACTTTATTAGGAAATTCGCTATATATTACTTAGATAATATCTTAGTATACTCGGAGATTATCGAGGTATACTAGAGCTATATTACCTAAGTTATAGAAGTACTATATAAGATAGATTCTAGACTAAAGCTATCGAAATATAAATTCTCAGTTAAGTAAATCACTTTTCTAAGGTATATTATCTACTTAGGAGAGATAAGTATTAACCTGAAGAAAATCAGAGCTATAAAGGAATAGGAATTACTAAAAAATATTAAAGATATATAGTTATAATTAAGTTTTACTAACTTCTACTAATAGTTTATTAGAATCTATTCTAAGATTATTAAACTACTTATAAGCTTAATAAGGAAAGGCGTTCTTTTTACTTAGACTAGCTAATATAAGGAAGCTTTTTAGAGAATTAAGAAAGAATTTATAAAAGAACTAATCTTATATAGTTTCGACGAAAAGAAGGAAAGTATAATAGAAATAAATACCTCTAATACTTATACTAGTATAGTATACTTGCAGCGAGATAATAAAAGATAACTATACTTAGTCGCTTACTTTTCAGAGAAAATATCTCTAGTTAAGCAGAATTATAATATCTATAAGAAAGAACTTATAGTAATCGTTAAAGCACTTAAATACTAGAAAATATACTTATAAGAAGCTAAGTTTCTAGTTATTATCTATACTAACTATATAAATCTTCGAACCTTTATAACTACTAAGGTCTTAGATAATCGTCGATTAGCCTAATAATCTAAGGAACTCGCCTCTTTTGACCTAGTTATTAAGTATATATAAGAAAAAGATAATATATAAGTAGATACTCTAAGTAGATTACTAGGTTATAAGGATAATAAGGTTTATAATAAGACTACCTTACTTAAATAGCTAGATAATAGAGATATAGTTACTAACGTCCGAGAAGCTATTATAATTAAGTAAGAAATTAAGGGACCTTAGTATAATACCTTAAAGGAGGCCTAGAAGAAGAATAGAATATCCCTAGATAAGACTAAGGAACTTATTTTAAGGAATATAATTAAGAATAATATTATATAAGTTAATAGGAAAGTTTAGCTTCCGCTGAGCTTAATAGAAATATATATTAAAGAATAATACGAGCTTCCTGCGTATAGATACTAAGGGATACGAAGAATATATCTAAGGATCTTAAGAAACTACTAGTTAGAAGAACTCCGCTAAGTAGTTAAAGAAGTACTAGCTAACTATAATACTTATATTAGGAATAAGTCTTCTTAATATATACCTTATAAGCAGATAATTATAGTAATAATACTACTAATATCTTAGAAATCGATATCATAGGACTTCATAGGGCTATTACTACTATCGAAGGACCTAGTCACGGGAGTTAGCTATAATATGATACTTATTATTATAGAAAGACTTACTAAGTATTTAATCTTAGTACTAGTTTTATCTACTCTTATAGCCGAATACTTAGTATAAGTATACCTTAAGGAGGTAATCTCTAAGTATAGAGTACCCGAAGAAATCATATCGGATCGAGATAAGTTATTTATATTAAAATTCTAGAATACTTTAATAGGGTTCCTAGGGACTAAATAGAAACTATTAATAGCTTTCTATCCTTAGACTAATAGAGGAAATAAAAGAATGAACTAAGTAATTAAAGTATACTTACGCTGCTATATTAACTATTAATAAAATAATTAAGTAGAACTACTACTATTAGTAGAGTTTATATATAATAGCTCGACTATAGAAATAATAAAAGTTATATTATTTTTCGCGAATTATAATTATGAACTTATCGCTTATAGAGAGCTTAATATTACTATTAAGGATAATAATATAGCTCGTATCTAGGTCCGGAATATCTAGGACCTTTATAAGGAACTCGCAGAGGAACTCTAGTTTATAGCAGAGAAGAATATATACTACTATAATAAGAATTATAGTTAGAAGCTAACGCTATAGGAGAGGGATAAGGTTTACTTTCTATAGAAAAATATTAATATATAGAGACTAAGTAATAAGTTAGACTATAAGAAACTTAAGCCTTTTAAAATTAAATATACTAAAGGACCTTTAAATTATAAACTCTAGCTACTATCTATAATAAAGAAGATATTCCTAATATTCTATATATCCTTATTAGAAAAAGTACTACTAGGAGTACTACTAGCCCCGAAGATATACGCTGAACTAGTTAACCTACTCGTAGAATACGATATAGAGGAGCTACTAGACTATTAGTATAAATAAGATATTATCAGATACTTAGTGAAATAGAAGAACTACTTATATTCGGAAAATATATAAGAACTTAAGTTAAGCTTTTATTACTTAATATTACTAGCTAACTTCTATCGATAAAACCTAGATCTACCTAGAGCAGGTCCGCAGGGTTAAAAGGGAGGTCGACCGTCGGGTTGAATAAGAGGTCAATAGGGATATCGGAACTAGAGGGTTCTGCGCCCGCTAACTTAGTATCTTTAAGTACCCTCTCCTTTTCCTATTTCTCTTTTTCTTCTTTCTCTAAAGCTTTAAGAGCATCGAGCTCAGCTATTGAATTTAAACTAGTAGTAATTATCTTTTACTACCTTTCGTATAAGAAATATTTCTATTTCTTCAGACGAAGAATCTTAGCTATAGCCTCCTTCTCCTCTGCGTCGAGTATCTTAATTTGAGAATCTAAGGATTCCTAGTCCCGCGCTAAGGGTATATAGTTAATAACTCGAATATCGTATATTTTATTTAATCGAGCGTAATAATTATATCAAGTTAGTTTAGGATCGCGAGGCGATATATACTCTTTATATTCCGCCTTTTCATATCTAGTATATAGTGCTATAATTTTACTACTTAATTCTATTTATCTTCCGAGTATAATATAATTAACTCCCTCTCGTTTAGTTAAGCGTTCGGGGGGTATAATAAAAGAGGGAGATAGCTATAGGTAGTTATCGATATTTCCTTAGGCGTACTTAAGCGTAAGGATACGCTAAGATAGAAGGGGGATAGTATTACGAACTAGTATAGTTCTTAGTACTAAAACCGTCCTAGCACTAGAATACTAATAGTACTACCTAGTAGTATATACCAGACGAGTTTTGTGAAAATTGAGGGTGGAAATCGGCCGAAGGTCAGAATAACAGAATAATAGGTGATCAATTTGACTTGCTTTGTTTGCTTGCTTGAAGAGAGCTAACTACAGGAGAGATTCTAGCTACTTATATAGCTATGTGAGCTCTCTAGAATATTCTATACTACGTAATACAGAACTCCATAGAAGAAGACACGTATACCGTAGAATTATACTACGTCAGTAGTACGTCAGTAGAAACCTCTAGAAGTACGATATACGTACTAGAGAGTAGTAGAACTCTATCGAGAACCTTCATAGTAACTCTAATAGAGTATGCAGGGTACAGGCTGCTGACAAGGTACAGGGTGTAGGTGCCAGGTACAACAAGGTACATAGGCAAGGTACTGAACCAGGTACTAAGACCATGTACTGACAAGGTACAGGGTGTGTATGCCAATGCAGGCAAAACTAACCAAGGTACTAGTAAACTGTCCAAGGTACTGGTTACAAATCCAACAAGTTTTAGTACTAGAAAAGAGTTAGTACTATTAGAGGAAAGGTACTAATATAGTTATAGTGCAAACTAGCGAGTAGTACTATACGCCTACCTGTATTATAATAATAATAGTATTATAGCTATAGGTGATCTAGAGGATCATATGATATGCTAGACTACTAGATAGTCTTACGAGCTTATACGCTCTGCAAGATATCTTATATAGCTAGCTTAAGGGAACGAAGGTTCTATATAAGACTAGCACTTCTGCTATTAGATAAGAGCTTCGTGCTCAAATTCATATAGTAATTAATACCTACTTATAATATCTTAATTCTAATTAAGAACCGAACTTCTTATTTACTTTACTTTATAGCTGATACTAACCGACGAGCCTATACCCCGCGTACTAATCAGAACCAGGAACGTTACATCTAGTAACTATATTATAGTCTAGGGAGAGTAAACTTATAGTTTAAGTAGTTATCGAGGTTAAAGAAGGAAAGCCCTAATATTAATAAACCCCTTCCTTTATATACCCTACGCCCTACTCAAACTCGACTCCCGCTATAAACAGATAAAGTAAATATAGTTTACCGCCCGATTTAGAAGCTACGATTAATATAGTACTATTATAGTAACGTAACTAGCTAGTACCTAATAAAGGATTTACTACTATTAAAGACCGGCTAGTACTAGTTACGCGAATATCGACGGAAATAGTTATAATAAAGACTAATTGCATAAACTATAACCTTATAGGCTTAGGGTTAAGCTCTTCTTAGGAGGGGGGTAATATAACAATAGCTAACCTGAATATCATACAAGGAGAAGGACAGATACTAGGGCCTAAGCTCATAGGTATTATAAGTATCCCGGCATAACTAGTATCTGACTCGGTATAGTATCGGACTAGTACCGGCATATATATAAAAGGGGCTTCGCACTCTATATCTCTCCTCTTCCTTTTCCTTATCTTTTTATTTCCTTAGTAGTAGACTATATAAGATCGCTCTTAGCCTCCCTACTTGTTTTATCTTTGCTCGTATACCGCCTTGAGTCTTGTGTCGTTATAACTATTTTATAGCTATCTACTAGCTAATTCGATATCTCTATAGTACTTAATTTTTAAGGATTATTTATAAAGAAGAATACTTAATAGCTTTAGTAATAGCTTCTAATACTTTATTTACAGATAATCTAAACTCTAGAAGATTATCCTAAGAGTATCTAATCCTTATATAGAAGACTAGTTATTTAGAAAGTTTTAATATAAGATATAGTTATAACTTCTATAACTAAAGCTAAACTACTTATATTAGCTAACTTAGTAAAAGAAACTATAGCTCTTTAGAGATTCTTTAAGGACTTTACTTTTAATATTAGAGAGATATAAGAGATCTTTTACGATAATTAATAAATAATTAAGCTAATTATAAATAAAAGTAAGAGAATAATTACTAAACTATAATATATTAATATTTAAAATATATAGCTTAAGTAAGAGTATACTAAGGGATTATTTATAGTAATATATCTACTAACTAATAATATACTAGTAGATAGTCTTATAAAGAATCTTACTCGATAGAAATTTAAAGCTTTTAGATTACTTTTAAATTTTAGAAATTATAGATTATAGATAGAGGAGCTTTAAGTATAGTATTAAGTCGCTTACTTAGCGTATTTTATTATTATATAAAATTTAGACTAAAAAAAAAGAATATAAGGAAAAAAAAAAAAATAAAAAAGAAAAATAAAAAAATAATAAAAAAAAATTTTCTAGCGCTTAATCTAGTACTTAGTATAGTACTTTCTATCCTTAGAAGGAGTTCTAATATTATATAATCCTATAAACTTACTAGTAGAAGCTCTACTTATATTACTATTATAATCTCTCTTCTTTAGAGAAAGTCTAAGTCTAATAGATTTCATATTAAGGATCTAGACCTCAGATTCTAACTCTATATCGCTATTACTTTTCTTTAGAGCTCTCTTAGCTTTTATATCTTTAAGTACTTATTAAAGATTTATATAATAGTTTTTAAGGAACTAAGTAAATTAGCTAAAGTATTAAAAGATCAGAATTATCAGAAAGCTTATAGATTCCTTAGTACTAGTTCTCTTTATATCTATGAACTCCTTAGCTTAAGTAACTATTTATAGAGTAGTAGGAATATAGCTATAAGAGGAATAAGAGTAATATCTCTTTAACTTTATAGCTATATTTATATAATAGCGACCTTTTATTCTAGTTCTCTTTATACTTATACTAATATATCTTTAGTAAGAATTATTATTATCTTTACTTAGTAGATATTAGAATTTAAATAGTATTAGTATTAGGAGATTACTTACTTATCTTACGCTTCACTTCAGATCTAAGGGTAGTAGTAATAGACTTACGATTATAAGTAAGTATAATAATCTTCTTTAAAGAAGAAAGAGCTTTTAATATATAAGGAGATAAATTAGTTCGCTAGAGAAATAGAGAAAGTTCGCGGATAGAGTAATTAGAAAGATTATCTAAGGGATTATATTACTTAAGCTTAAGCTTAGAATTATTATCTCGATTAGTATAATTAATAGATTAGAAGAAATAGATTTCAGGATTATTTCGTAATTAAGCTACTAAGTAATAAGGAGTAGAAGGGATATCTTCCTTAGAGTAAGGGCTATCGAACTATATTATAGATTATTAGTTAAAGGATTAAAGTAAAAAGTAGAAAATAATCTTATAATATCGTAATAAGTAGATTTAGTTATAAATCTTCTAGTATTTAAGGATCTTCTAAGAGTAGCAGGGGATTCTATAACGCGATAATATAATATAAGACGCGCCTCGGGATCTTCATACGAGTTTTCTTTTCGTAATCTCTTATTTAGAGAATTAGAAGATTTAGTAATAATAGAAGAGTTGAAATAAAGTTATTAGTAGAAGAAGAGAGATAAGTATAGAGAATCTTAGTATATTATATTTAAAGGAAGAAGAACCTCTCTATATACGAGATGAGGGGTTTATATACTTATAAGGCTTCAGTTACCTACTTTTATAAGTAAATAAGGCTAGCTGCTTAGAGTGCCTTTCGATCTAGAAGCTTCTTCTGCTTAAAGTACTTCTTTTACCTTTTTAGAAATTAATAAATAATAATAAGATAAGATCATTTAATTAGTTATAACTACTATTTATAACTCTCTAAGATTATATAACCTAGACTTCGATTTATAATATATTAAATTGAATGCTTCTTTATAATATTTTTACTTTTACTCTTATACTCAGCGATTACTTAAAGCTTAGAAGTAGCTAATTTTATAATATATATAAGGCTATAGCCTTGCAATTTCCTTTATTTACTTAACTTACTTTTTAATAGTTATCTCGACTTTAATTAGTTTATGTACTTTATTAATATTTTCTTTTATTAATTTATATAAATAGTGGAATTTACCCTTTTTATTTAGAAGCTTCTCTACTTACTTAGGGTAGTTTATATTCACTAACTAGGTAAAGGTATACCTATAGTTAATAGTAATCTCTCGTCTTATACTAAGAGATAACTATAAGAGGTATATCGTATAATTTCACTTATTATATATAGTTATATTATATCTGATTACTTATATAGCTTAGTATATACTTATATAATCTTCTTATATATTTAAAATAAGCTTTCTCTCTTCTTTCTGAAGAGATAACGCTCTTTATAATTAATATTCAGAGACTACTGTAATTCTCCATCTCCTGATACTTTAAAGTGATCTTTTACTACTAATAAAGCCTGCCTTACTTTTGTACTATAGTTAAGAGCTATAGCTCCTTTGGCCTGATAATTAAACCGAAGCTACCTGTACCGTGTCCCTTAGGATCTTTATGCTTTTTCAAGTATCGAATATCATCTGAACCCGCTGCTCTACTCCTGCGACGATAGAGCTATTGCGAAGCTAGTGCTAATGCAGCTAGAGCGAAATGCCAGAGCCGAGAGCCAATCAATCGCAGTATAGAGGATTCGGATTAACTAATTATCCTTGTCCTCTAGAGGGTGTATCGTATAGCCACGTGGCTGATTTTGCGATATCTTGGCCTTAGGTCTTAATACACGGTTTGCAGCCGTGGGTCCACTTTTGCATAACAAGATATTTATAGAGTAAGAGTATAATATAGCTATAATATTAGAGACGACGATTAGAGAGGGAATAGAGCTTAGAATTAAAGCTAGAGTCTTAAAGGTTGTAAAGATGAATTTGAAGGTATTCAAGAAGTAGTATAATTAGTAAGAAGTATAATAAACTATAGAAGAGAAGATAGAAGAGAAGGAGAAGGAGGAGAAGGAGGAGTAGAGAGTAAAGTTCTAGTAATTATAGCTATTTATATGCCTTCTTCTTCTTCTTCTTCTTTAAGACCTTAGTACTTATAATAGCGAAAATATGCTCTTATTCTATATTAAGCTTTAGCTCTAATTCTAACTATACGTATAGCTAGTATTAAGAAGCTTTCAAACTCCTCTTAGATATACTATTTCCATCTCTAATTTCTTCTAATCTACGCCTTTAGATCTAAGAAACTCTCTTTAATTAGGTTAAAAAAGGGGTAATATAGTAGGAGATATTTAAGCTGAAGACCGAAGATAGCGCATAAGATAGCGACTTTAGGAGCTCTATAGATAGAGGCGTTATCTATAATAATAACTCTAATTCTAAGCTTAATATACTCCGGTAAGATACTCTTTTTAAGCTATTCAATAAAGATCTCTATAGTAATAGAGCCTTAGAAGATCAAAAGCTAATAATACCCTCTTATAGAGTATACTAGTAATATTAATTATCTTATCGACCTTTTTAGAACCCTCGATACCTCTACTAGAGCTCCTCTTAGAGCCTAACCTCTTCTTCTTTCTGCTATACGTTCGTTATAAGTAGATTTATCGATAAAGTAAAAGTAGTAAGAATTCCAGAATATTATCTTATGCCTCTAAGTAGCGATTAATTCGTCGTTTCGTTAGGCTGCAGATACTAAGAGTACTTTCTTAGTATATTTAATTTGTTTAAGAGCTTTAGAGACTTAATTAATCGATATATCGATATCGTAAGCTTCGTAAAGATAGGTATTAATCTTATCTAAGTATAGATCTAGATCTCTCTCTAATAGAGCTATAATATATAGCTCTATATTATTAGTTATTACTAGCTGAGGACCTCTCTAGCGTCGATTTAGAGCCTTATACTTTTGGATTCGACGATTACGCTAGTAAATTGTCTTATATATTATTCTATACTCTCTTCCTAAGGCGCGCAAGTTAAGATTCTCTCCTGAACGTAGTACTTGATCGATTTAGTGTGTTTTCTATACTAGTAGATTAGAAGCTATAATATTAACGTTATAGCAGACTTAATATATACTCTATAGATCAAGAGCTTTAAAAAGACTTAGTTTAGAGGCAAATCGGTATAGTATTTATAGAGCTTTAGTAGTTTCTAGTTCTGATAATTATAGTATATTAATATTTAGTGGGGTTCATACTAAAAGGCGGTGTACCGGCGTTATTTACTGAAGAATCACGCTAAACCGAAGAATAGCTATAATGACGGAAACCCTCGATTCGATGCGTCTTGATGACTTAACCAGTGTCCAAGAATTGGAAGACCACAAGTCTTAGCTTGAAGAAGAAGTGGAGAAGCTACAAAGGCTAGTGAGGGTAGATTTATACTCATTGCCCTTGACACTTCGCAAAAAAAAAGCGAAAAGATCATCCCGCTTGGTTCACCAGAGATCGCCTAAGCAGTCAAAGAGTGGCAGTATAAAGTCTCTAAATTCATTCATGACATAGCTTCCAGTCAGTCTATCAAACGAATGTAGAAGCTAGAATAAGATGTTATGATATTCCAAAGAAATTTATGGCGTCGCCGATCGTGTGATTACGAGTGCACTATACCAATTGCAATCGGCGGGCAATGTAAAAGTACTCGAGCCATCCGGAAGTCCTACAAAACGAATTCATCTAACGTCGGAATTGACACTTTTGAGAAAAAGCTAGATGCTACCGAAGAACCCATTGAACGGCTTCAGATTTAGGAACTGACTCGGTAGCCAAATCACTTGAAAAGTTTGCGAAGGTGCAAATGAGGACTCCTGGGCCAATCAGGGAACACACGCTCTTTTTCATTCCAGCAAGAAGACCAAACAAAGACCAGACCACAGAGTTAACCAAAGTTCCCAGCGCAATGAAACTATTCAGTTGCAGGACAAAGCTAGACGATGAGCAGCTGAGAGTAGAATCAGCACTTTCAAGAATCAGGCAAGTCTATTCAGAGTCGGAGAACTATGATAAATTGCTTTGCTTGAAAATGAATCCATTATTGTCACTCCGGGTGTGCTAAGCAACGAAGAAGAAGGCGTGGCGGAGCTTTAGATCAATTTGGATCGTGAGACGAACTGACTTCACAGCTACAAATGCTATTGTATCATCCAATTGCGGTCCAGAATCTCACAAGGGCATTTTTGAACTACTCTATTATTTACACCTGGGACGTTGCCACGAGATTCTCTCTACTCTGCAGATAGTGTAGATATAAGGTCACTCGTACTTTCTTTGGCCCGGAATATTGTAATTCAACATCTGCAGCAGCAACCGAGGCATAACACCACCAAGCATTCTCTTCTCTAATTCTGACTCGGAGCTATTACCGGCTTTTACCTTAACTATACAAGTCCCGAAATCTAATCGAAGTATTAAACATTATTGCAAAGTCTGATGATTTCGGAACTTGCTTCATCAAATCAGCTTCAGCTTCATAGGTAGTTGCACATCACAGCGAGCCGTTACTTAGAGGCAGGTCTAGCTGGAACGGTGATTAGTGCTTCTAGCGTACAGTACTTATACCAGACGCCAAGCTCATACGCCCAGCCCAGCTCGCAGAGCCTCGTCAACCTCAAGTAAACTATCAACTTCCTCCTTCTGAAATTTCCTCCCGCAACGTTGGAGACAGAGGTCCTATGCTCAGTAGGGTGAATCGTAGCTACGCACTATCCACGGCACTCTTTCCGCTTTTGACCATTCACCTATCTTCAAGCAATTGGCCAACCTTCAATCTCGAAGCCAACATCTTCTTTACAACCAACTCCACGCAGACTACTACAACACTCGAGTCAATCTCGAGATGTCGAACATGGACATGGATATCGAGATGGACATTGATATGGGGTTGACGGACGACTTGGGCATCCCAGAGATCGAACTTCTACCAGATACCACATCCTTTGTGCGCTTGATCTCCTATTTCCAGATTTAGCGCAAAAGCTGACATGTTACGCAGTCTGGTCTACAGGAGCCTCAGCCAATCTTGAATACCCCCAACGACATCTCCGATTCGAATGCTCACGAACTCACTCCCAGCAAAGTACACCTGCGCGGTCTTGATAATCTCACAGACAAGGACATCAGAGCTTTTGCTGCAGAGTACTATGGCGAACATCGACTTCAACGTGTCGAGTGGATCGACGATACGTCTGCCAACATAGTCTACGATACGGCTGAAATCGCCAAGGCGGCTTTGATGGCATTCTCAGCGGTCGAGATTACAGATGTGTCACAAATCCCAGTACTGCAGACAATTCCAGCGAAGTCCTTCCCATTACACCCAAATACCCGTCTAGAGGTCAGATTAGCTGTCGTTGGAGATCGCAAGCAAGCTGGTGCCAGAGACAGAAGCCGATTCTACCTCTTCAACCCGAACTATGACCGTGCGGAGCAGCGCAAGCGTAACCCCAGAGGACCCAGAACATATCGTGACCGAGAAGATGGAGGATATCGGAGCCAGCGATATGACGACCATGAGCAACAGAAGCGAGAGCGCGATGCGGACTTCGACGCTTCTCTCTACGATGATGATGAGGCTTCTCTAGCAAAGCGTTCAGGCGGAAATTATACTCACCATCGTTCATCTTCAAATAGCGAGACGCGAAGAGCCCAGTCCACGAAACGTGACAAAGAGCTGTTTCCCGAACGTGGTCCTAGAAGTAGCGGACGCTTAAGAGATCGAAGTGCTTCTCCAGTTCGTGACATAGTTGGGGACCAAGATTTGATTGAGGACCGGATTGCTGAGAGACGACGCCAACAACAAGCTGCTGTTTCAAATCGATTAGCAGCACAGGCTCTTAAGACAGCAAAGCAACTAGATCCAGATGCGCCGAAGGAGCTCTTTCCATCGAAATCAAGTCCTTCCCATCGTCGCTCTCATGCCTTCGATGCGGCTGACCCAGCCGATGATGCCGCCGACCTATTCTCGAGAATACCAATTCCTTTGACAGATGGTAGTACAGATAGCCGATCGAGAGGTGGATCTCTGGCGTCCAGGATCACAGGAAAAGGTTCGAAGTCGTCAGGATTCAGCATTCGTGGGACAGCAATGGTACCTCCGTCCCAAGTCTTCAACATCAAGGGTGCTGCTCGTGTAAAGGAGCTGTTTCCTGCTACACTTGGTGACAACTCTGGCAAGGAACTTTTCTCGGGAAGATTGGAGGGTAGAGGAGGACGAAGACAGAAAGCAGAGGATCTCTTCTCTTGATTATGAGACTTGATGAGATTTCATACAAACCAGCGTATATGACCCAGCAGACATGCGTTTCCATCACCGCATACTACATGCCCAGGAGCTCTACGAAACATGATGTATGCCAACACATACTACGGTAGATTAAGACATGGCAGGAGGTGATCCAGGGAGGAGTGACGGGATGGAGGGCTTTTACGGTATGGGTGCAAGCCTATTCCTTATCGTTTTTGATTTGATTGGCATCGGTGCGCGCCAAAAGGACGCAAGCGATACCTGCCTATCAGGTCCCTCTTCCTGATAGACGAATGATCTTCTTGTTCGGGGGAATATTTGTCGATGGACATACAATGGATGTAGCCTTTTCTGCCATAGACATAGAGTGCGTGGCAGCCACTGCAGAGGAACTTGGCTGATCTTAGCAGGAATTCTCATGATACCCAAATAAAAAGCATTAATTTTGATTTCTCAAATTCTGACATTTACGTGTTGCTTTCGTCACGGATTTGGCTCCTACATCATGCCACTCCCGTCTCTTCTTTAATTACAATGGCGTTCAAGTTCTGTCAAAGTAAAGCAGCATCCAAAGCTTCATTCTCAACAGGCAAACTTCACTCCGAACATCAAATCCCATAAAGTCTTCGGCTATCGCTGACAATGATAGCTCTTTGCACGCTGAAATGCATCCCAGTATGGAGGAAAGGGCGCCATTTAATACAGTTGAATTGACATCTCGTTGCCAATTTAAAGTCACGCAGGTTTCAGACGAATAGTGATCACCCAATGTAACAATATAAAGCCAGGGAAAGCATTCTATGACTTTACTTTGGTAATTCTCAAAGTCACCTATTCCATTCAGGACATTCACTCTGCTAATATATATGTCATAATTTTATCACCCCTTCGCTTCACCGAACCTGAACCATGGCAGCTCCGCATAAATTATGCAGACCCCAAGGAGAGCAATCCAGTCTCCAATTCAGACCTTCGATACCAATACCACGAATATCGACATTCTCATAACGATATTGAGGAAGCTGACTAGCTATGGAAATAAAGCCAGGTTCAGACCTCTGCCGAGCTTCAGGAGAATACTACTATTGTACCATTGACCCGGGGTGAAGTGTCATTGCCGACTCTCCTTCGAAGGATGAGGTGCTCGAGACACTGAGTACTGCATTCCTGGTACCCTCTTGTCCGTAAGTGTGTAAGTCTTGATTGTACTCATTGGTATTGTACTTGTAATTTTGTCCCTCATGTACTTCTACGCTTCATGCTTAGATACAGCCTCTTTCTCACCAACTGCTAATCCTGCCTGAGAGGTCGCAATTTCATGGTCATGTACTAGGACGCTGAAGTTCTATGCTTTCAAATTCGATATAATGTGAACCTGGAAAACACGAAGAAATGAGAGAGCAGGAAATCAAGTATAACCCATCCTAAATTATGAAGATTATGCTCCGAGATTGTGTCAAATTTACAAATTGGTGGCATATCACCTGCTTAGTTGACATTCTGAAATCACTAATCCCAACTCATCATACATGCATTCGAGTCGCCTCGATCTTTGAATATCATGAGAAAAATACGCGACATGATTAGTCCTCGCTTCCCTCGCCTTCAATTTGTCCTTCCGGATGGAAGTCGTGACCATCTTCAGCACGGCACCTGACTTTTCCACTCACCTTTCCTCACCTCGACGGGATACCTACTGCATCTCCAATCAAGTTCCACCATCACCATGTCAGATTGGTTAAGGCCAGTCTTTGGCCGCAGGGTACAAGCCTCATCCTCTAGTGACCGTCCAAGCAGTGTCTCTGTTGATGAAAGCGCCGGCAGCGAAGATGGAATTGTTCCTGCTGGCACTCCGCGCCTCCGCCCTACCTCGCGCGTTTCTTCATATTTGGGAATTCGACCATCGACGCCACCGATTCCGCAAACATCAACACCTGACACAGTTTACAGCTCTAGAGATCCGGAGAGCGTATATCGTAAGTATCGCGGTATTTGAGGATCGCTTGCGGTTACGCTCCACAACGAAACCTAATTACTGACGATGTACTCGATAGACGAGCCTTCACAAGATCAGATGGCAGAGATGCTCAAGGTGGTTATGATGAACCAAAGTTTCGGGACAGCTGTACCAGTGGAGTACAACAGTACCATTTCGCACGTTCTTGAGGCATATCAAGAAATGCGAATGGAGCTCCGACGAAGGGAAGAAACCATTGAGGAGCTCAAAGAATCTCATACGAAGGATATCAAGGATTTTGAGGCGCTTGCTACGCAGTGGGAAACTAAGGAGCAGAATTATAAGACCGAAATGAAAAAACTGGAGGTTTTGCTGAGCAAGACAGATGGTGGACTGGAGAAAGTCAGCTTGGCGAGGAGCAAAAGTACAGTTCATGGTTCGCAGAAGGTTGGAGAGAGCATAAAGAGGGATATTGGAACGATTAAAGCGCGTCATGCCGCTCGGAGCTCGAAAGGTTGGACACTTTTTGCGCAGTAGCAACTATCTAACTTTTGAATAGAACATTCGGATAAGGATGGAGAGGAACCCATTGATGCTTCCACAAGTTATCGTTATCGTGGTGAGTCAGCATGGTCTGCGTGATATCTGAAGCTAACCTTTGCAGCTGATCGATTCTTCAAAACTAGGATCCAGACCGACCCTCAAGTTTCCCCAAAGGCTGGTCGTAGCGAACATCGCGATACCCGGAAGCTTCATTCACGAGCCTCAACAAGTTCACTTTCGTTGAACGAAGCACCCACAAAGATTGGAGAAGCCGCCTCGTATTTCGAGGCTGCTAATCAAGACCTGGCAACCCTTGCCCAAGCACAGCTCAAGGCTCTGGAAAGACAGCGAGCACACGAAGAGTTTGGAATCGACCTTGGATCATCCTCATCAGAATCTGAGTCAAGCACAAATACTTATCACGAAACTTTTTCGCCTGTGGCTCTTCCTCGAGGACTTGGTATTGGATACCAAAACCCACAACTGGATGCTCTTAAGCGCACAGTGTCAAAGAAGCCTTCTAATCTATCATTGAAGGATTCATTCACATCTGAATACGATATGCTATCCAAGGACTCGCCTCAGCAGATGGGATTTTCATTCCGTCCAGGAGATGACGCTGAAGCATTGGCACAAAGAAAGAGAACTGGTCAAACGCCAAGAAGGCCCGCTTCTACCAATCCTCGCGCACAAAGCTCGTCGGAAGCGGCGGCACTTCTCCAACAGCAGAACTTAGAGCCATCATCGCACCTCACGGCACCCAAAGGGGAGCCTCGCAGACCTACCTTGCCTTCAGCAAGACCATCTTCTTCTCGACATCGATCAGTCCAGGACTTTGAAGGGTTTAAGCGAGACGAGTCGAACAGCAGTTTAGTTACAGCGTTACGAGACAACTCTAGTCGGAGCAGCGTGAATGGCTCACAGAATAGCATACAAACGCGCAGAAAATTAAGCAGAAGTTCTGGAAACAGTGAAGCTATTACAGCTGCAGCCTTGGCCTTGAGCAGTGCAACTACAGCTAAGAAGTCTTCGGCGCAAAGGAAGTCTGGTTCGGACTCCACGGACGGAGCTTCGCAGGGAGGAAGTTCTTCAAGAAAAAAATGAGTCGGGCTTTAAAATGAAATAAATCTGCTGGCTTTGGTAAAGGAATTTCGGGGGATTTTTGGAGCGCTTATGTGACCTCAGTCTCAACGATTGTAGAGTGAATATATACAATCATTCCGAAAAAGAGGCAAGAATCGATCACAGGCGCTGGTGAAGTGCATAACTTATCTACTTCTCGCATAACAGAAAACTCCTTTGAACTTATTTCCTGGTTATGTCTTCGAGACCTAACTCGTTCCGCTGAAATGCCAAATTCAACCAAGAACTTCAGAACTGCTGCGTCTAACATTTTAGCGTCTCGCTTAGTGCGAAGCATCAACAAACACTGCATCACCGTGACCTTTTCGATTATTCTTTGCAATTCAAGTTATCGAGGAATTTCGAGACAAGCAACCAGAGCCATACGTTTATGCGATTTGATTGCGCGTATATACAAGCCTATCAAGTGTAAGCAAGCTAGCTCGATTTTCAAATAAATTAAAGCGTATACTAAATCAAGCGGACTTCCCCTTCCTTAGTACAGAGTTATTTCATCCTTTGGGCCCAGAAGATAGATATAATCATTCGTTGGTAAGATACAGCTTGTTATATAGCTTGTTAGGCGAGATCCTTCGCGCATCGCGATCTTAATGTCACAAAAATATCACCGGATGACGCCTGAGGAATTATCTTAAATGTCATTTGCCACTCTGATACCTTGACTCAAGCAACGATATTTAATAAGACCTTCCTTACCTGAGTCATTTCGTCGGGAATGAACTTGCCTATGAGTGTATCTTATTCGGGCGACTCGCAATCACGACTGAGGGCATACGCTAAACACTGGAACAGACTAGCTTCGGAAGTACTGGTTGTATTCTTGCTGATCGTATCGTCAAACCCGTGGTTCTGTTTGAACCTCCACGGAAATCGATCGTTTTCAAGAATCTCAAGCAATTTATGAGCCGTATACTCATAGTTATAATACGCCAGATCGAACTGCGAATTCCAGTCCTCAGAGCCCAAATTCCAAAAGCAAGGCAAGGAAAGCGCCGGCCCAGAAGGACAGTTAATATAGAAGGTTCATAAAATATTCAGCGGTCAATAGTGCCCAAGAACAGGCATATCGCAATCGAGAAGATATAAAGTCGCTTGATAATGTTATCTTGAAGGGTAGGCGGAAGCGAGCGACGAGAGATCTATCAAATCCCCAAGTAAGGTAGATTAAGAGGATAGACTGATATTTCGCGGAGCTATAGTCTCCCAACTATCAGTCCTTCAGTCTTTCAGTCCTGATCCCTTGTCGTAGACAAACGTATGAATAATAGTCTAGTAGCTAATGCAGGGATGGTCAAGCTTCTGGTTGGCTCTGCTGAAAAAAAGAGATTCTTTGCCATAAAGTTTTGCTCGTATACTTCTCCGAATTCTTTGATGACGCGTTATATAAGAACATTCAAGAGTGTCGCACCATCTAATTTAAGATGATTGAGGAGGAACATGGAGCACTTCACACATTCATAAGGTTAGCATCCTCTGATCACATCGAAAGCACTATCATTCCTGAACTCCTGTGGGTGCTGGGTATAGCATGGCAGCTCCTATCTTAGCCGATGAGGTTATGCATACCATACTCCGTATCTATGATAACAGTTGTGACAGCAAACAGCATCAGACTCCGAGGGCAGAAGCAGCCCATATCGCAGACTTGCAAGCACCAGCCCGATCGAAGCTAAATAGATTTGTTATGGATTATGTCGCTTCCTTCGGTCCTTCACAAATCCTTGAGAGTGATTATTTGGAGACCAGTTCCGATTATGTCACAGACTGGCAAGTCTTCATCCACGGGGGCGGCGATCTCGTCTGGTTCATTCGAAGTGAGTCAGATTTCAAAACCGAGAATAACGATAAGTACGCTCCTTTCTACCCCAGGGTATCTATACAAGTACTTGATCCACGCCACTTCTCTACCTGCCCAACAACTTCCAAAGCAGGGTAAATATATCAAGGCGCCCGTGTTAAATCAGGCTTTGCATCTGTGGGTGGGTAGTCGCTAGATTGAAGATGTTCAGGCGGAAACATTGATGTCTTAATGTCACGAATATCATGCGAGACTGTGATATGAAAAGATTTTAAAGTCAAGAAAATGATTTAGCACTTCTGATGATCGAGTGAGATAGGTAACATCAGCTTCGCTAGAATCGGCCACTCTTTTCAGAGTGCGACAACCTGGGACAGTCATCAGGATCTAGGAGAACTTCCCGTGGACTCGAATAGTCAAATTTAAAGATCGCGTGGATGCTAGCACATTCTCTGCGGATCAGGAACCTTTGTTTGGATAGAAACAAGGCTCCTTCTCACATAAAAACTCTCCACTTTCTCCTGTTTAAAGATTTGTACACCTCCATTGAAGTACCGAGACGGAGACGCCGACCTCAAATAGATTCTTGAAAACGAGCTTTCACAGCATGAGCAACCGTCCAGTCGAAAAACAAATCGCCAGACTCACAACGGACATGTCATCTATGATGAGCGAAGATCTTGATATCAAGTACCTCAGCAAGCCAATCGAGGCAAGAACGTCAGATTTCAAGTGCTTTTGCATGAGTTGCCACGAGCCATTCCCAGAAGAGTGCGAACGAGCTTGGAGACTGTCTTGCCATGGCATGAAAGTCAATAGTTTGTGGGTTGTTCCAAGTCTTGCTTGAGTCCTTTCCAAATCCAATAATGTGCTCTTCAGGCTCCTAAACTGCACTGGCATTGTCACAATTCTCGCCGGGCCGACCGAAGTAACATTGACCTACCATAAAGCACTCATGGGCTTGACTTCTGAGGTCTGCGATGCTGCTTTGTACGGCAACTTTGAAGAAAGCCAGGTTAGCAAAGTCGGCCCTCGAAAGCCATAATTATGTATCAGGGCTTCGCCCTCCTAACACAGCCTGATTCGTTAGGCTAGATAAGTATGATTCGTTTGCCGGAAGGGACATGTGTAAGATTCGCGGGCTTCTTGACCTGGATCTATTCTGGAAAAATCGAATCATCTGCTTCCTTTGAAGAGCTTTGAGCTCTCGCTGAACGCCTTGGCAGCCTGAAGTTCATGGACGAGGTCATGCACACGATATTCTCCTGTTTCCTCAAACATGACCGCTACCTGAGTGCTAGGGGTGCGGACGTTGCCTATAACCACACTTCTACCGGATCCAAACCTCGAGAGTTCGTTACAGACTATGTCGACTTTCTTGGCCCTCTGAATCCCCGAGCAATTAGAGAAGAGTTCAATCGCTGTGCTGAGGGTATAAATGGTGGTTATGAAAAAGACCGGCACACTCTCATCGAAGCCGGAGGAGAGCTCGCTCTGTACATCGCTCTTGGTCGAGGAGCTCTGAATGAACCCGAAAAATGGTCTGAACATGGGAACTCGGTCGAGCTCACCCTCGTGGAAAGCAATTGCACGGTTGCTGATGCAAGGCATTACAAGCTTCATGGTAGCACCCGATCCATCGAGGATTTTATCGAGGGCAAGCTGAGATCTGTATAAGGAGGTGCAGATGAAGTTCCGGACTGAGATCGTTGATGATTGGCCAACACCATAGTCACCAGCGTGGTCGATAGGAGACATATGGGAGGAAGCATCGAAAACTAGTTCTGGCCCTTTCATTTATGCTATCTACTAGCCTGTTTAAATCGTTACGAAATCTTCGTGATTGAAGTTTTGGTGTCTTGCGGACATGACTTCTGTATGAATGAATGATTTACTCTTCAGATTCAAAGCTTGAGGTCTCAATACTAGCAAAATGAATCAATCGCTATTCGGACTTCGTTCGCCTAGTCAGCTGATTAAATATCAACCTTCCCTCTTCGAATTCACCTGTACATTGGAGCAGTATCGTGAATTTCAGAATCTCCCATTAAGTGTATTTTGCGGCCAACTCCTCTTCGCCAGAGCTTGGTCCATCTTCAATCATCAAAATCCATACTACACAACCACGCAGTATTCGAAGATGGCGGACCTTCTCAAGGCCAAATATCTCAGCGAGCCATTAAAGGCGAAGATGTCAGAGTACGCATGCTTCTGCGATGAATGTGAGAGATCCCAATCAGCGACAGAGTGCGACCGTGGGCTACGACAGAAACGTCATACAGCCAATGTTGGCCCTATGTGAGTTTCCGCACATTCTATACTTCACTTCATAGTAACTTCTCTGACAGCAATTTCTTCAGGTTGTTCACCTGTCCTGACATCGTTACCCTCCTCGTCGGCCCAAACGAAGTCAGATTGACAGCTCACAGAGCTATTCTGGCGTTCACTTCCGACTTCTTCGATGCGACCTTGTATGGAAGTTTCAAAAAGGCACAGTCAAACATCATGCGCCTCCCAGAAGAGACGCCCGCAAGGGTCGCAGCTTTTCTGGCATGGTCGTATTCTGGATCTATCGAAACATCTGTCTGCATTCGAACTCTGGGTTCTAGGAGTCCGTCTTGGCTGCCCGGCGTTCACTAATGAAGCCATGCATCTCATCTTCAGTACCTACGGCCCCTCAAGATGGATCGGCGCTCAAGCTGCAGATCTTGCGCAGAATCAAACACTTCGCGACTCGAAGATAAGGAAGTTCGTTCATGATTACTTTGAATCCCACGTCCGTTGTGCAAGGCTGCGTTGAAAGACGAAACCTAGTCAGACATATGAGCAAGACTGGCGAAAACTAGTGGCAGGTGGTGGAGATTTGGTTGTTCACATAACTTTAAGTCACGCGATCCGCAGTCAGAAGTGGGGCGTAGAGCACGGTGGTGAGCAGCCACATCGGCCAGAGTTCCAGGAAAGCTACTTGGTCGATGAGATAAGCAGAGATGTCGAGTCATTTATTGAGAGCAAGCTTGGAGCTGATTGAGGCCGTGTATAGACGTGGCCATGGTGTTGGGAACTCTACACAAATTAGCCGAGTCTCACCAAGGCTCGCCAAGTTAGTCAAGTATCCAGCGCCTTGGTTCTGACATGTCTGCTCCTGTACCCTTACAATAACACTCACGTCATACTCACCATTCAAAGACCACTTACAAGAATACTTTAGCTTGTAGCTGCCCAACCCCCTTTTGAAAAAGGCTTTTGAGTAACATAAACCACACTACTTATTCCTCTCCTCCCCCTCCAAAACCTTGTGTTCCATCTCCTCAAACGTCCTCAACACATCCCCATATCTCCGCCAAACATCCTCTCTATACCCGATATCAACCTTCTCCACAGCCTCACTCTCCCTCCATCTCTCTCCAATCAGCTCCTCAAAGCTTTGCCCCTCTTTCCTCTCAATAGCCCAAACGGCCTTATAAGCACCACCCAATGCACACGCATTACCACCGACATCTAACTTCCACACTCCCTCCGCACCACCGAGAACATCGCCAATAATTCGTGCTATGGCAGGATTTAAAGATCCGCCACCGACAAGGTAGATGCGTCCTGGTTGAGGAGGTAAGCCTGCTGCGGGGCTGTTGACTAATTTCTGCGAGCGGAGTCTTAGAGACAGGATTTGCGATTCTACAATGGCGCGTGTGTCTGCTTCACTGCCCCAGTCTTGCGCTTCTTTAAGGTCCGAACCAGAGCTAGAACAAGTGTAGCGCCATGTGCCAGCTCGGACATTTGGTACGATTTCCGGGAGTGGGAAATAGAGACCTATTTTTGCCTTCTCGGTCGGAGATGATTGGCCTAATGGTGGTGTGGAAAGTGCTGTGGAGTTGAATGTCGACCAGCTGTCAGCGGTGGTAGATTTTGGCAGGGTGTCGCGGATTTTCTCGCGCGCTAGACCGCCGTTCTTGTAGCATAGCATAAACATGTATAGGCCCGCTGTGGTGGGGTGGTTGAAGAAGTGGTAAGCGGGATCTGGTACGTATTTTGGTGTGGACATTAAGAAGGTGGTGGATGTACCAAGAGAGACGATAGCATCAAGGGGACGAAGAGGAAGTGCGAGGATTGTGGATGGGTTGTCACCTGTGAAGGGAGCTATTCCACAGTCTGAAGGGAAGTTGTATCTTTGCACGAAATACGAGGAGATGGAGCCCATGCTACCGCCTCCGTCTTCGCGTACATCTCCTAACTTCTGCTTGAGGGAATCGAGACCGTCTTCTCCAGCGGCGAGCTTGAGGAGTGGTTCGCTCCAGGCTCCGGCTTGGATGTCCCATAGTGAACCTCCACAAACATCAGCCCTATCAAACGGAGCGATCTTGCCTAGGAAGACGGACGCGAGGAAAGAAGAGACCAGGGTAATGCGAGAAGTTGCACGGTAGACCTCTGGGTGGTTCTTATGCATCCGCATGATCTGAGGGCCAGTGAAACGCTGGAAGTGGTTAGATGGATTCGACACTTCAGGAAGAACACTTACATGATGAGCTTTACTCCCCGTAACCTCTGCCAGCTTTTCGGCCGACCCAAGTTCAGCATCAAACATATCACATTCCTTCTGGGTGCTCCCATCTTGCCAATTCGGACTGAAAGGATGAGCAAACGCCGCTTTCATTTGCCCGACTAAACTCTCCTTCGGATCCAAAGCCCCCAGCAATTCCTCACCTGTCTTACTCCAATAAACGCTTCCATGCTGCTGACCAGCACCGGAAATACCCTTTATTCTCTGGAAAGGTGTTCCATTTTCTTTTAAGCGCTGCAACACTAAGTCTACAGCTTCCAGCCACATGGCTACAGGAGCGTAGACTTCCCGCTCTGCCTCATTGACGTGAACACCTTTCTTAATGCCATATTTTGACAAGTCGGCGTCGAAGTCTACCTTGGCTTCATAAAGAACTTTTAGGTCGGATGTTATAACGATTGCTGAAGGGTTGTTAGTGAGCTGTTCAAAAGGGGTGTGAGCTCACATGATCCCACCTTTTAGTTGTTGGGTCGAGAGGTCAAAACCAAGATATAATGGTCCATCTTGAGACGACATGATTCCTGTCGATTACCGGACAACTTATGAAGGGGATTTCGTGGTTTTCAGTAAGAGAATCTCTTTGAGTAAAACATGTGTTGATCTGGTGAGATCTAAAGATTTCATGGTGGGGTGTTGTTAATAGAGGGGGATCCACGCAAGGGGATATTTAGCCTAAATGATGCAGGTGTGGCTGCGGTGGCGTTCATTTGAACACAAACATGCGCACCAATGAAAAAGAGGGAAGCAGAGGAAGAAAGGATGTAGGACAATTAACACGAGATCATCTGGAGCTGCACAATGGACAAGCCATAAATAAAATTCTAATATATAACGTCCGATTAACGCAGACATGAGAACGCCATCTTGCTGTGCAGATCTTCCAAGCATCCATCCCAGATTAACGCCATGATACTATACCAGCTCCCTAATATTTCTCGTCTATACAAGCGACTCTATTGCGTCTTCTTCCCATTCCCACTCGTATGCGAATGGTCATGATCGTGATCATGCTCTTCAGGTTCTGGACTCGCTCTGGGGCTGATATCTCCACTGATGAACTCATCGAACAGAGTTGATTCGGCATCATCCTTTGCCACAAAGCGGACCTTGATACGACGAACACCCCGAACCTTTGACCCGATTGTCTGTCGAACTCCCTCCTCGACCTCTTTAAAGTCTTCCACAGTCCAAGACTTAGATACTGCAAGTTGTAAATCTACCAGATAATTTTGTCCCGATTTTACACCCTCGATTTCGCGAAGCTCGATCTCTGTTCCGTCTTTAATCGTCTCGAAGCTCGTCGCGGCAGCTTTCCTCACGGATGCCTTCACTTCATCATCAATGCCCTTGTCTGCCAACTCATATAATGACGAGACAGTATTTCCCCAACCAGCTTTGATAACCAGCAATGAGATTAAGAAACCCCCTACTGGATCCAGCCATGACGCATTGTGTAAGAAATTGGCGCCCAAAATGGCGAAGAGGGTTACGATTCCGGTGAGAGAGTCAACTCGGTGGTGAACGGCATTCGAGGCTAGGACAGATGATTTTCGTTCTTTTGCTACTTTCATGGCTAGCGACGTTAGCTTGAGCCAATCTGGCGTTACAATTGGTATGCTTACTCGCATGATACAGCCATTCTTTCAGGACTACTGTTCCAGCAGCAAGCCAGGCGGCATGTATACTCGGTCCTTCAATTCCGTGGCTGTGACCATGGCTATGTCCGTGTGCGTGAGCCGCAGCTTCTGCCGCAGCATGTGCGTCGAGGAAGAAATGTGCATAGAGAATCTCGCAACTGTTCAAACACATGAAGCAGCCCCCGAATAGCAGCATTCCACTGACTCCCAAAGAACCCAAACTCTCGACCTTTCCAAAACCAGTAGGAAATAGTGCCGTAGGCGGTTTTATACTCCAAGAAACTGTGGCGAGCGTGAGAACATCGCTGGCCAAATCCGTCAAACTGTGCCATGCATCTGCGATCATTGACTGTGAGTTAAATGCGTATCCACCGACACCTTTGGCAACTGCCATGCCTAGATTGGAGTAAAGACCGATTCGTGTGATTCTGACGCCTGCATCGTTCTTGTTTTTGGATGTGAGAAAGGTATTTTCATGGTGATGATGTGAGTGACCTGCGTGCGAGCGCGTCTGGGTCGTTGTAAGTCCAGCCATTGGGCGCGGAGGTATGAAGTAGTTCGTGGTGGTGAAAGACTGGAACTTCGGAAAGAATCGTCGTTGGGGATTGCCCTTTGAAATGGAAGTGAAGGAGAGCGAATCGAGAGAGGCAGTTTGAAAAGCCCTGGATTGTTGCGATTGATGTGGCCTTCTCAAACTCAGCCTTAAAGCGAGACCAAGTGTGACTGCAGGCCTCAAGCTTAAGCGCGGCGCCGCCGAGGAGCAGCGAAAAGGCATTGAAGGTTCGGGCGGAGGACAATGAATCTGAGGAGCCCTCTCCCAGGTCAAGCCTGCGCAACGTGTCGGGTGATTAGAGTTGAGGACATGAAACTTGAAAATTGTATACAATTACAGAGGATAGTGGTGTTGGGTGGAGCGCGAATGTATAGAATCTCGAAAGGGAGCAAAATTATGTTGTTTCAACGCCGGAAGATGGGATGGACCGGCGGCAATTGAAGGAAGGGAAGGGAAGGGTACTCTGCACCTAGTGGACTGGGATCGGATGATAGAGCTTTTCTTCCTCTGCTCAAATCGAACTACCCAGTCTTGGGCCAATTCGAATCTTTTCGACACGGCAAGACAATCAATTGGAACTCAAGACACAGGAAATGATTCGACCATTCTGATTATGCTCATTCGTCATGGTGCCATTTCGGTCAAGGTCTACACGTCCTGCAGCCGAGACTTTATTGACTTTCCCTCCGGTACTTACTTATACCTTTCATGCTAACTGGCATTCTATGTGTACTTGTTGATCCAGGCCAGCTCTGATCTGACCGAATTTATTCGTTATTGACATTTACCAAGCCTCATGCAGTACAGTATAGCAGTAGCTACAGCATCTACAGTAGTTTGCTTCACAAGCCGCGATAGAGGTGGAGGTCGATGAAACAACCGCCGCCGGGCTGGGCTGGGCTGGGCTGGGCTGGGCTGGGGACCTGCACGAGGCGAGTGATAATCATGACGCGAATACTGTATCTTCAGCAAACAAACCTAGCAAGTTCTACCTTTTGAGCTTCTCAACGAACTCCCAGCCATCACCACTTCTATGAAACCTCCTCTCATGCGAATTCCCTATACGGGTCCCCTTCCAGCTCCAAATATAATTCCACGGAACGCAAACACTATCACCGGAGCTATCGCCGCCCTCTCGAAATTCCTCACGGCCCCACCATCCCCGTCTCTTCGGCAAGATGGAGTTGGAGATCCTACTTCGACCGTGATACTATCAGGAGCTGGCATTTCGGTTGCGTCGGGACTTGCAGATTACAGAGGCACGAATGGAACATACAGGGTCAACAAAACATATCGTCCTATATACTATCATGAGTTTCTAGCAAATCATGAGGCAAGGAAGAGGTATTGGGCCCGAAGTTTCTTGGGTTGGACAAATCTATATAAAGCTCGACCAAATCCTGCACACTACGCTGTGAAACACCTGGGAGAATTGGGACTTGTGAGGAGCGTGGTCACGCAAAATGTCGACTCTTTCCACTCAGTTGCGCATCCTGAGCTTCCAACGCTCGAACTCCATGGATACCTGCGGTCGTTGACTTGTGTTACTTGCCACAATGATCTACCTCGAGAGACGTTCCAGGAATCATTGGCGAGACTAAATCCAGCGTGGGCGGCATTCTTGATGGAAGCAATGAAATCCGGCGCATTGAATACTGAGAATCCAGACGAGAGGAGGGCGAAGGGGATGAAGACAAATCCGGATGGAGATGTCGACTTGCCCGGAGCGCCATATACGACGTTTCGATACCCAGCATGTCCGCGTTGCCTAGCGAATCCGCCAATTGCTGGAGATGGCAAACAGACGATCGTGGAGGTTGATGAAGAAGGCGCTTGGAAGTCGAGCAGTACGGCTGGAATATTGAAACCGGCTGTGGTAATGTTTGGAGAGAGCATAGCCAGCAGAGTGAAGGAGGCTGCGGAACAAGCAATCGATGGATCTGGCAGACTCTTGGTCATGGGAACGTCTCTGGCAACCTATTCTGCATGGAGACTTGCAAAACGGGCAAATGAGAGGGGAATGCCGATTGGAATCTTGAATTTGGGCGGAGTGAGAGGAGAGGATGCGTTCTTTCAGAGTTTACCGATGGGCCAATCCGGAGAATATGGCGCAAGAATAGAGCTAGCAACTGATAAAGTGCTTCCTGGACTGGTGGATCAGTTAAGACGTACTGGTTATAACCAGCACAAATCCCATGGACCAGAAGGTGTTCCAGAGGAGCAGCCCAATAGGGGAGTGTTCAAAGATATGCTATCGTAATTGCTGTATATAGTGTATAAAATGTATATAACTAGTAGAATCCCGATGGTGCATTCGACTTTGGCTTTTCTGTAAGTGGTTCCTTTGGAGATGTAGCTTGTGATTTCGAAGCTCTAATTGCTTGCTGTGCTTCCTCAAGATTCTTGCCATGTTTTGGCTTACTCTTCCGCGACTGTTCCCAGGCCTGGCCTTCCCTTTCGATTTCCTGCAGGACTATTGTAGCAAGTCAGTCATTCTTCTCCAACTGTAGTAGAAAGACAAACCCTCTTCCCATTCCTGCTCCCTGACAGCATCACCCGCTCCCAGCAGTCCCTCAACATCAACCTTCTCACCCTTCTGTACCCTTTCAATGATTTCCTTCAATAACCCAATCCGTGCATCAGCTCTGCGACTGAATGCCGCAAAGTCGTTGCGCAATGTGATCATCTGGATTGACATGGATCCAATAAGCAAGAATATCCATATGAAGAACGTCGCAGGGTTCCATTCTTTTGATTTGACTTTGGCCTTCAGAGCGGCGGTTGGAGAGCTCTTTCGGAGAGGCTTAGGGATTAGACTGACCCAGAATGAGGATTTGGTAATGCCGGGTGATGTTGAGTATGGCCGAGTAAGAGTTGGGAGGGCTTGTGGAAACGGGTCGAGTGATGCTCGGATCGCGGAGGGAGCCAGAAGGATTCGGCGAAGCACTGTTGTTCTCATTTTGCTTTCTCTCTAATATCTTCTGGGCACCAGCGCTCTTGAAACGTACAAATTAAAGGAGAGCTTGGATCAAGACCGAACTTCTCGAGCCGAGGATAACCCGGGAGTTGCCATGTCAACACACCTACCCAAGAAAACATCCACTTTCAATGTTCTAAGTCGCGATTCTCACTTACAGAACATTATCGCTCTTTGCATCCTGGAAACAGTTTTGTATAATGTCTAATCTCCAATAGCATTGAACGGTTCTTTCAGCCATCCTATCATCATGGCTTCCCTACAAACAACAGCCGATTCTGTCCGCGTCGCTGTCAATTCAGCATCAACATGCACGCCTGCGACAGTTTCCATACTCAGCGAGCTCTTATTACCGAAACCCGAGGCCCAAAATACGACCATATCAAATACGAAGAAACCAATGAAGGCTAACTCCACTACCACGAAACAGAAGACGACCAGAACACCCGCTGCAAAGACCAGGACGCAGAAGATTGTGGTGGATGAGGAGCATGGAGACAGGCCGCAACTATCACCAAAGGAGAGATCAATTCTGGCGACGGAAATTATTAATGCTACTCTCAAATCCCTCAGTGAAGCTATCAAGGCTCCCGCGCAAGGTCCAGTGCGACGTCAAGTATCTTCGAAAGACCTAGTGAAGTCATCAGCCAGAAAAGCACTTCGACGATCGAGTTCCTTACCTCAGTCTCCTCTACAACCACGATCCCTCAACCGAGTTACAAGTTTCCCGGACATATCTTCTAGACATAGCAGATCTTCTTCATCGGCCTCTATAACTTCGTCAGGGCATCGGTCAGTTGCAGAATGCGCCAGGATAGCTTTCTCGTGCCTGCGGACTTTACAAGCTGCCAAAGTACCTGGAGTAGATCTTCCACCTCTTCAATTGGAAAATGGCATGTCAGTATTGGTTGGGAAATTGGTATCGCTTGGTCTTGATGATCTTGCAATCAAAGAATTGAGGATATTGAAACGACGACTGGATTCTGGAGATGGAGTGAAGAAAATCCTCGGGACAAAGCCTGTTACGACATCGACAATTCAGACGCTCGCAGAGTTGCTAGATTATGGGAAGGCGGAATTTTCTGGAGCTAAACTTGGGCTTGTCATTACTTCTCAGCTACAGGCTCTACGACTTATGACTTCTTGCCGGAAGCCCAAGGTCATCGAAGAGGGTTTCGAAATCTTACACACTGAAAACTCGTCATCGCCGACAAGGCTACTTCTTCTAGCTGCTAGGGAATCGAAGGATCAGAAACAAACGGAGAGGATCGTTAGACAGATGCAGACTCTTTCGGAAATCTTGCTTTCACTTTGTCCCAGTATTTCCTCGTCAGAGGACGCGCTTGCTCAAGAATGTCGACTCAGCATATGCCCCGAAGTATCGTTCAAATTACAAACACTAGCTCTTCATAATCGATTTATCTGGTGGGGGCTTGCAGGTCATAAAGGTGATCAGTCCAAGGAAATTCTCGATCCATTTCTGCGATGCCTTTCAGCATTTGCTCGCCGAAGTCAGATTGGGCCGCGAAACACATACCGGACAGCAGCTCTGGCAGTGACAGATATCCATACCCTGATCTCGGATTGTTCTGATTCTCGACCACGTGCACTTAGAGCGACACTCGCCGGCATTTTCAGATTGCTGAGCTCCCTGGCACGAGAAGCAGAGGTAATTGACGAAGCGGTGGACTGGACCTTGAAATGGCAGAAGACACTCGATCCGGGTGTGGATTCAGAAGCGAAGCGCTGTTCCGTTTTGGCGAGACTGGTTGCATTGAAGCTCCAAGTTCTTTCGAAGGATTCAAAGGATGAAGAAATATTGCTCTCCTTGCTAGAGGAGTTGGAACGACCTTTCAAGGGAGAATCTTCTGAAATTGACGAGTTAATGACCGAAATTTCTGGTGTGAGACGGTCAGCCATATCAGTCCTTGCTCAGTGCAGAGTATCTCCTGGCGCGACTTCCAAGGGCGCATTGTCTGATGGTATATGCCAGATGTGTGAGTCTGTTGTATTTCTCATGCCGCGGCTGTCTCTCAGGTATCTCGGAACTTCACCAGACACCAAAGCTGCGACTAAGGATATACTTCGGTACGAACAACGACGACAGTTCATCAATAAATCAGCCCTTCATGCTATTGACTCCGGACTCTTTCTAATAAAAATGCTTCTTGGGGAAGGGCGAGCTTCGTGGGAGCTGGTCGACTCGAAGCTCCAGGACTGTGCGTTGCTCTGTGACCGACTTGACCCCAAGTCTGGTGATGTGATTGTTCACGATGGATCAAACTCGGCATCATACCACGTCAGGATATCCAATCTGTACTACACTCAATATCTCAACATGAGACGAAACCCGGGTGGCGTGAAGGATGGCCAACAGATGCGAGCCCTGCGGCGTTCAATTGATAGCATACGGCAAAGACCTCAGCAAGAGCGGAGAATGGCCCAATTTTCGACAAAACTTGAGCGAATGGCCGACTATTGTAAAACGACATCTCGCTACGATGAGTTGTTCCAGACTCTCTTGACTCTTAGAGACGAATTGATAAGCGATGGTGCTCTTGATTTAGTTGTTGAGAAGGCATCTGATCAATCACCCAAGACCATCTGGAATGACGATGATGTCGCATCAATACTTGGTCGAACAATACACTCTTTGCTGAAAGTCCAGCTGCGATATCTCAAAGGATCGGCGCAGACGCAGCTCGTCCAAGAATTATGGTCAACCGAGGAAAAGGGAGCTGTGCTTGAACACCAATTGGATCTGTTTTCCACCATGTCGGCCGAAGGTAGTCCTGCTGGGAATCTATTTTCCAGCATCATCAACGAGCTTCTACTAGCTTATGATCCGAATCAATATCCAATACGTAGATTACGCATTCTGATCCGCCGATTGTCCTTAGATGTAGAAACAGACGATTCGATTAGAGAGGTTCTTCAAAATGAGCTGCAAGGCTCATATCTAGCCAACATCAATAGCCACGGCACTAATGATGAGGGCCTACAAGGATATCTTGATCATTACAAGAGTTTAGCTGCAACAATAATTGAACTGGCTAAGGACGAACCCGAGCTAGAGGTCTTAAAGCAAGGTCTTGCGACATGGTTCTCCATCCGATCACAATGTCCAAATCTTGCCGACTTTGAAAAACAGGTTGAAGATGTAGCCGGTCTGCTGACTCATTTGAGCACCATTGGAGATTACCTACAAATGAAAGGATTGGACACAGTCCGGGTTGCGGCGCTGCGATTGATAGCCGAGATAAACGAGTTCGGAGATGGAGTTTCGATTCCAGATGATCTCGTTCTTAGTTTCACCCACCTGGGATCGCAATGGCTCCAGCTTGGATATTCTGGAAAGGCTGGCCTGGCATTTGATCGAGCAATGGGTTACGCCGTACGCAATGGAGTTACTTCACAAGCAACCTTACAATTGCATCTTTCACATTGTCAATACTTGCTGGCTATTGGTAGCACTGACAAAGTGTACGTTCTCTTTATAAGGAACAAGACCGAGCTAATGAATTACAGGGAAGACAGTTTGGCGGCTGCCCAAGCTATGTACGCCGATGAGAAAGACAACATGCAAAGGTCAAGATCAATAACGCACTTACAGCACAGGACTAAATTGAATGTATTGATATCTAACGCGTATTTGGTTTATTCAAGCTTAGCTCTTGAGCGAGGCTCAGCTCATATTGCGCTCAGCCATGCTAAGCAATGTGTGAGGTTAGTGCGACGTGCCTGGACGAACATCGAGGAGCAGGACCGAAGGAAGCCAAGCTCACCCACTTCTGGTCCGACGGACGATGTGGACAAGTTAACGCAAGAAGTTTCACAGCTGAGCATGTCGAGCATCACTCTTCCTAGTACAGCTATTCACAACCAAGCCAGCTCCGGAGCCAACTTCTGGGCTCTGGTCACCCCTCTGTTTCGCAGCCTCAATCATCTTGCTAGTATATTTGCTCACCACGGAATGTTCCAAGAAACGATTTACTACGCAGAACAAGCCCATAAACTTGCCAAGGAAGTCGGATCGAATGCGCATCTCGCGATGGCGTCGGCCTTTCTGGGTAGTACTTGGTTGAAAGCAGGAGTTTTGGATCGCGGCTCCGAACTCCTGATGGAAGCAAAACAGCTTTGCTCGAATGTCAAGAGCAGGGACACAGCGCTTCTCTCATACCATCTTGGAAACATGCATGGTCTACTTGGAGAACCTGACGAAGAGATCTCGGCATATAGTAAAGCTGAAGCGACGATAGAAAGTATCGGCACGGTAGACTACATTGACAGTCTGGAAAGAGTACCCAACCACTCGGATCAGTTAAGTGGGCTGGAGGATAAAATGGTTCAAATGACAATCACCAAAAGGATGGTAGTAATGGCGAGAAAGACTCCAGCTCGAGCTAAGGTTGCACCTAAGCGCAAGACTACGACAAGAGCAAAGTCTCCGGTTGAGATTTTGTCATCGGTAGCACAGGAATGCCCTCAACTCATGTCCTTGACATCAATGATTGCACGACAGAAAGCTCGAGCTCTAGTCTTGACAAAGAAGTTTGCCGATGCTCTGATCATACTACAAGGGATCGATACAGGTCACCTCAATCAACTCGAGGCAATTGACCATAGCCTTGCAATGGCCAAACAACATCTTTTACATAGCTTGGAGCAGATGAATGCAGATCCAGTCTACTCGGTGTTGCAGGATTCTACAATCTCATTTCCCTCGGTCACAGGGCTGGCAAAGACCGAGAAACACGGAGATAGACTCTCTGTTCTCAAAGCGTCTCCACCGAAAAAAGGCCAGGCGGCCAGAAACGCTAAAGAGCGTGCTGGAAGGAAGAGTCCTCTGCCGGATAGCTTCTTTGACAAATTGCGCCAGGCTCAGGAGCAATTGACAAGTATCCAATCCATTGCGATCGCTGTAGCGCCTGTTTCTGTGGTACACACTGTATCTGCTCTGCTCAACAGTGTTGCCATACTTCTCTCCGCTGCTGGCCAGGTCAAAGGTCGATCACTTGCTCATCCTGGGCTTGCAAGTTCATCAATCGGTAGGAATTTTCCCATATCTGGCTTCCTTTTGCTAACTAGTGTAGAAAATGCCAGAACTCTGGCCTTACGACGGGAGCGCAAGGCTATCCAAGGCGATCCGACGGCTCTAAAATTGAACGAACTAGCATGGCCAAAGCTACCTACAAACGACTCGAGGAGATCCAGCATTGGACACGCTTCTGATCTATCTAAATTTCAGAGAGAATATGTTGATATCATTCCGAAAGCCTGGACGGTGATATCAATTTCACTTAGCGACAGCCGGCAAGAACTGTCAATTACGAAATTACAGGCTGGGCATAGCCCCTTTGTTCTTCGCTTACCACTTGGACGACACAACTCTATGGATGCGGATGAGGAGGTGTTTGGTTTTGAGCAAGGCCAGGCTGAACTTTTGGAAATTATTGAGATGGCAAATGAGAGCGCTCATGATGCTGTGGGTATGACCGGTCGGGAAGCCAAAACTGCTTGGTGGGAAGAGCGTGAAGGCTTGGACTTGCGACTACGAGACCTTCTTGAGAATATCGAGAAAGTATGGCTCGGTGGCTTCACCGGAATATTCTCTCAACATGCACGACGACCGGAACTTCTAGCTCGCTTCCAGAAATCCTTTCAAAACATCCTCGATAGACATCTCCCTTCTCGACGTAAGACAGGCAGGAAAGGTACTGGACCGCGTATTACACTAGACTCCAGGATCCTGGAACTGTTCATTGGCCTCGGCGATGCTTCAGATGAGCAATGTGACTTCTCAGAACCATTGACTGATCTGCTGTATTTCGTCGTCGACGTTCTACAATTCCATGGGGAACTCAACGCCTACGCCGAGATTGACTTCGACTCGATTGTGATCGAGATGCACGACGCGCTGCGTGGTTACTACTCAGCTGTCCATACATCTGGGCAAACCGATGAAGGACGACATACCATCTTGGTGTTAGATAAGGCACTACATTCTTTCCCTTGGGAATCGCTACCTTGTATGGATGGTCTCGCAGTATCTCGCCTCCCATCTCTCGGATGTTTACGAGATAGAATCCTCACCCAACAAAAAGACGCAGTCGAAAACGCGCCCGAAGGACACTACATTAGCCTCTCCAACGCATCCTATATCCTCAATCCCGGTGGCGATCTTAAACACACGCAATCAGTATTTCAAAAACCGCTTCAGAACCTCAATCTCTCATCCGACATCACAAACCGCGAGCCCTCCGAAGAAGAGGTCAAGGACGTTCTCGAGTCCAAAGATCTCCTTCTGTATTTTGGCCACGGCAGCGGTGCCCAATACATCCGCGCGAGAGAGATCAAGAAGCTGGATAAATGCGCCGTTACCATTCTCATGGGCTGTAGTAGTGGTGCGCTCGTTGAGAGAGGAGAGTTCGAGCCTCATGGTCCGCCGGTTAATTATATGCATGCTGGTTGTCCGGCGCTAGTGGCTACGTTGTGGGATGTTACGGATAAGGATATTGATCGATTTGCGAAGAGTACTTTCGAGAATTGGGGGCTGTTTGAGGCGGATAAGGAGGTTAGTGGAGGCAGGAAGGGGAAGGGGAGAGAGAAGAAGGAGATTAAGGAGAGGAGTGGAAATATGGTTGGGAGTGTGAGTCTTGTGGAGGCTGTGGCAAAGGGAAGGAGTGCGTGTCATTTGAGGTATTTGAATGCGTCGGCTGTGTGTGTTTACGGTGTTCCGGTGTATTTTAGATGAGTTTGGTTTTTGATTGGAGTTTGGTGCTTTTTGGATTACGCTACCTTAGCAGTGGAGTTCTGGTGGTGGTTGGAAAGAGAGGCGTGTTCATATGTTTACAATCAGAACTCAGCCATCATCCACCCTGTAACTTTGCCGCAAATCCAGTCTTCTTCAAATCTAGATCCTAATGCAATCACTGCTTGCTGCCCGCGTGTCGAAAGACAAGCAATGTCTGGAAGAAACATCTACTTAGCTCAGAAGTCAAGCGAGGGGAGCCAAATTCACCTTGGGCGAAGCGATTTATCACCTAGTAGTAAATTTCAACGTCTTCAAAGTTTCAATTCATTTATGATATAAGTGACGTTCAACAACGAATTCAGGTAATGAGTTCCTTGCGATCGTTCTGTGACTTGATTGTTGACTTGCGACCTTGAAATATACCTACAGCTTTTTGTTTCTCATTCGCTGAAGACGAATATGTCCAGCCTCTGAACTGGCGGAGTGCTGCAGAATAGCTGTTTTGTGCTGTATAGCATGTAGCATGACAAAATTAGTGAGTGGGTACATATTCTCTGTATGTAGGTCTCTCTGCACAAGATGGAATCTATGTATCCATCTCCGATTCTATCGTAGACGGGCTTTGATCTGCCGCGAACATGTCAACAGGTGCTTGTACTGTCCATGGACAGCGTAACCAAGAGCTAATTGCAGGTAAGATGCCGTCAGATAAAGCGCGCAGACGACCACCAGGCGAAAATTTCTCAACGTAAAATCCATCCATCAAACTTGCGAAATGGCACGTGTGATTGAAATGGAGGGAGATAGATCATAACAACTTTGGTCTGGAGTTCGAGCAGACGAAAGAGATAGTCAAGGAGTTGAGAATAGGGTTCGGCGAGAACTTCAAGCAACAGAAGAAAGAATGGGAACGTGCTAGGGTTGGACTCAGATGTAAGGATAGCGAGGCATAAATTAGCAGGTGTTCAGGGCCGCGCCAGAGATCACGAGAGGGATGCTGTCAGGCGGACTGAAAGTCTGGAGATCATCTTGAGGCATATGCAGGAACTAGCAACTAATCTTGAGACCAGCGTCAAGAACTCCAATGACGTTGTGAGAATACAAGCACAGAATTCCACTAGATGCTGTTCAGGCTCATGATCAGGAGTAGAAGGCTCGAGCGGATAGCTTGCAGAATACCGTGGACGACTGACGCTTTTAGAGATGAGAGATGAACAGAACACCCCGTAAGCCGCGAAACGTTTATATGACATTGAACACACCTACGACGTGCAACGAAACTTTTCCTTTAATCGCATGGGAGATCCAAACGCGGCGGCCAGGTGTCGGAGAAGGATGTCTGCCCAAGCATGGTTGGTTACTCTTGTTGGCAAAGTCATCAGGTAGTTTCATGATATTGAAACTTGAAGACCTGAATTGAAACTTTCCACTAATCCTTGAGTTACTGATAGATAATAATCAGAGTTACTCGCTTTCACAGGAAGAGAAACGGTAGAGGTAAATTTGAAATATTGTATAGCAGAATAAAACTACAGTCAATATCGTAGACTGATATAAATGTCACGAAAGATTAACCGAAGTGATAGACCCAATGTCATGGATGTATTTGATGACTTTACGAGGATAGTGATTTTGAAAATAAAGCTCCCTACGAGTTTGATGATATGATAGGGTAAATGCGTTGCCACATCGAGGGATTGTGGTTACCTGGCTTGTTCCCTTGGCTGCAGACTCGTTGCTGCAGCGCCAACCATCTATTGTTGTTTATTTTCCAACTTCTGTAATCATTGATAGCCAGTCAGTAGTATGGTCCCAGTGCAGTAACTGTTGTTCTCAATCGCGACCTCGAGATTGAAGTCAGTCCTTTTGCGTTGTTGATATGTTGATTGAGAGAATAGGGGCTCGGGTAGTAAAGGGGCAGATAAACAAATAGCTGGAGTGCTTAGTAAACAGAACAGAACTCCTGATGAAGAGGAGTCTTGGAATGCTTTCCAATCTTGCACAAGTAAAAAAGCTTAGGTTTGATGATATTGTAAAATTGTAAATCTACTGATGAATTCTACGCCTGCATTTGCTTGTATAGCTTGTTTCTATCTGGTGACTCTTGTAGACGTGGACTCCAGCCTTTTGATTTGGAGCGAGCCAGGTCTGCAGGCGACGGGCATTGTGAGTTAACATACATACTTATAGTAGGGCATTCCAGAGCGAGCATTGATGTCATCAACAGATAAGAGAGAATTGGCCAACTATCATACAAGGCACAATTTGGCCAAGTATTGCCCTTCTCTTTTCTCGAAAGAGTTACGGGACCTTTCTCTAGAACCCGCTCACTTTCGGAAATTCAATCAGTTAACTTGTCGAGTCTGTGCATCCATATTTCGATTTTTCGATTTCGATTTCGGCTTTCAGTTGGAAGCTTCTAGAATCATTGTAGTTGTGCTGTGGCATTGTAAGCTGCACATACAAGTAAATTTTTTTTCGGTGGCCGGATATACCCCACATTGTGTCAGGCAGATTTCCTATATGCAAAGGGAACACCGGTTACCATATACTTAGTACATAGTAGAAGTGGTTGGAGAGATGTCCAAACGAAAAGGAAGATCCAATTGAAGCCTACTACTTACAACCAAGGGCTGCAGACTCTACCTGCATTGCATTGCATTGCATTGCATTGCATTATATTACATAGAAAGGTCAAAAGTACAGTCAGTAGCTGTTGTGATAATCAAGGCTCCAACCCAGCCATCAGCTTTATACTGTATCTGCATTTGATACAACACAACAAACACATCATTTCCCTCCCAGCTCTCCTTTTTCACTTCACTTCGTTTCCCTTAGGGTTCCCCTTTCCTATCCTACTTAAGTTGCTTGCTAGCTTGTTCGCATTGTTGCTTCTCTCCCTTCTGAACGGTCAATCTACAAAAGCAATTGCATCTTGCATGCATCTTACAATACAAGGATTAAGCATCACTTTGTTTCTTTCATCTTCCACTGCCTGCCTGCCTGCCTGCCTGCCTGCCTGCCAGGACGATTGACCCGCGGCGCCCTGCACTGCACACTGACTGCACTGCATTTCGAGAGCCGAACCTTGTCCTTGTCTGTCTGCCCTTCCCTCCCTTCCCGCCCACAGCCGACCACCCCATAAGCAGACCAGCCAGAAAGACCCGACCAAACCACACCAAACCAAACCAGACTATTACGCCGGACCTCACACTACTCCTACTAACCACACGACCTTCCGCGGGAGCTATTTCAAATGAACTTCTTCTCCAAGTCACCCAAGAAATCCTCCAAGAAGACTTCAGACTCCGATAACAACGACTCCAGACCTCCCTCTGCTGCTGCATCAGCATCAGCATCAGCCTCTTCCCGATCTCGGTCTCCCACAAAGAAATCTACGACACCTTCATCATCCTCGACGAAACCTTCCAAGCCTACGACCCGGGAAGAAAATTATAAGAGCGGGCAAGGATCTTCTAGAAGCAGCCGCAGCTTTACCAAACCCACCACAAAAACACCGCGACATCCCTTCGACCCAAACACTCACCCCCTAAACCTGCCCCCGGATCAGTTGCGGAGGCTTTCTGCGCGCGCGGTCAATAAAAGAACCATGTCGGAACCTGATAGAATGGACGTCGACAGCGACAACCACAACGGCGCTCCAAGCTCTCCCCCACCACAAGCAAGTATGCCAGGTGCCTTTGACTCTCCCAAGCCGATTGGAACACCTCTTTCGTCGAACGGTGAAGGGCCAGTTCCTCCTCCTCACAAATCCAATCCTACGAGTCCTGTAGCTGCATCCCCACCTACACCCGAAGAGGCTGAAGCATTCAAGGCTGCCGGGAACAAGTTTTACAAGGCGAAAGAATACAAGAAGGCCATCGAAGAGTATACTAAAGGTATGCTTCCACCGGAGTAAATTGTTCCAGGATCACAGCTGACATTTATCTTCCTCACAGCCGTTGAAGCGCAACCCTCGTCCGCCACATATCTCAGCAACCGAGCAGCTGCATATATTTCAAATGGCCAATATGTCAACGCATTGGAGGACTGCACCCGAGCTGATGAGCTAGACCCCAACAATCCAAAAATTCTTCTTCGATTAGCAAGAATTTATACCAGTTTAGGTCGTCCGCAAGAATCTCTCGATACCTACGCCCGCATTCAACCACCTGCCTCTGCAAAGGACATTGCTCCAGCCAAGGCCATGTTGCAGCACATTAATGTCGCAGAGGATGCCCTGAAGAATGGCACTACTGGTTCTATGGCTCTGCATGCTCTTGACCAGGCCGAGAAATTGCTTGGTTTGGGAGCGCAGAAGCCGAGAAAGTGGCAGCTGATGCGGGGAGAAGCCTATCTCAAGATGGGTAATGTTAATGCTCTGGGAGATGCTCAGAATGTTGCCATGTCATTGCTACGAAACAACAACGCAGACCCCGAAGCTTTGGTACTTCGAGGCCGGGCTCTATACGCGCAAGGCGAGAACGATAAAGCTATCCAACATTTCAGACAAGCTCTCAACTACGATCCAGACTTCAAGAATGCTGTCAAATATTTGAGAATGGTCCAAAAGCTCGATCGAATGAAGTCTGACGGAAATGCTGATTACAAGGCTGGACGTTGGCAATCGGCTATCGACAAGTACTCTGATGCTCTCGAGGTCGACCCGTTGAACAAGGGAACGAATTCCAAACTCCTACAAAACAGAGCTCTGTGTAAGAACAAGCTCAAGGACTACAACGGAGCGATTGAGGACTGTGAACGCGCTATTCAACTCGACCCCTCTTACACCAAAGCCAAGAAGACCAAAGCAAATGCTTTGGGTCAATCAGGTAACTGGGAAGCGGCTGTTCGCGAACTCAAGGAATTGGCAGAGCAGGATCCTTCGGATGCTACCATGGCGAAGGAGATCAGGAACGCCGAATTAGAGCTGAAAAAGAGCAAGCGAAAGGATTACTACAAGCTGCTCGGTATTGAAAAGGATGCAGACGACACCCAGATCAAGAAGGCTTATCGCAAGGCGGCTATTATTCATCATCCTGATAAGAACAGAGATGATGAGCATGCCGAAGAGAGATTCAAGGATATCGGAGAGGCTTATGAGTGCTTGAGTGATCCTGAGTAAGTGGAAGCAATATTTTTCCGGTTGAACAAATGCTAAGGGCAACACAGGAAGCGAGCTAGGTACGATAGTGGCGAGGATCTTATGGACCCAATGGAAGGATTTGGCGGCGGAGGTGGCATGGGTGGTGGTATGAACATCGACCCCGAGATTTTGATGCAAATGTTCGGTGCACAGATGGGAGGCGGTGGGCGTGGAGGAGGAGGTGGTGGTTTTCACAGTTTCGCAGGCGGTATGCCTGGTGGTGGACGACAACGAGGTGCTCCCCAAGGCTTCCCTGGTGGCTTCTCCTTTCAATGACAAGATGACGAGAAGAGTCACGGCCCATCTCAGGATTCAGATTACGATACCCGATCGAGGAAGACTACCAAAGAGGACCAGTTTTCCAGGAGTACTACCACAGATGATCAAGTACGATGGTTGCGCAAGATGGGAATGGGGCTCTTGCTCGCCGCCATCTTCATTCCTCTTGATCTCCTGGCTTTCATGGCCGTCCTGGGTGCAGGGCTTTATATTTTGCTCAGAAGTGTTCGGTATGCGTTGCAGATGATGGGTTTCTAACGTATCATATTCATAGATTGGGAGGGATAGATCTCAATGGTTCTCTCCGAATTCAGCTGCTCACCCACCGTACCGCAACATAGATGCTGGAGAACGGGGGATAGCTTAGGCTGCAAGTGGAAAAATAATTCAATGTTGTGTAAAATAATATAAAGAGGGTTTCCTGAAGCATTATGGGTTGCAGTCCTGGTGAAACTCTCGTTGAGTTCCTTTAGATTGCACTGTTTGCAATCACTTCGCTACACACATGGAGCATCACAACAGTGGCAATAGCGCCGCAAGAGTCGAAAATAAAGTGAAGAACAGGAAGGAACGACACTCGCAACAATCGACCTACAGATTTAAGTTGAATCATTCGTGGGCGTCTGAATTCAAGCACACGAGTTGCACGCGACTCCTCGCGTGCTTATTGTGAAATTTGAAAGATGAGGCTGCCAAGGCCTCGAGGCACACTCAATCCGGTGGTGGGGTAGGTAAATAAAATGCCAGCGCCGGCATTCCTGCCACATGCATACTACCTTACTGACTTTGAACGCTGCCTATGAACATTTCATAAAAGGCTATTCAACCTGACAAGAACCCCTCATTTCCAACAAGAAACAAACCCTTTCTAAAGCTCTCAATACATAGATAGATACAAATCACTTCACCCGTCACCGCCCTGCCGAAAAGAATTATGACTCGATAGCCTGCCATTCAAAGAGCATCATGCTACATGCACACAACTCTCTGCCCAACAACATAGCTGCGCCTTCAATCAACGTCTGCTAACAAACTTCTTGCAAACGATCTACCATTAAGTCTAGAGTGAACCGTCATGGACACTCAGGTACGTTGCCCACCCCATGCAGCTCTGGATTTGCTAATGGCGGGGTGCTTGCCATCAAATTGGTGGCTATGTTTGAAAAGCCAGAATTACTCCCATGAGCTATAGCTGATTGCTTTGCCTCTTTGATAGGTCGAAAATGCCATCGAGATAGCATGGAACCCAGCTTCTGAACAGACCCTCAAAGCCCAAGCCTTCGATTTCCTCAACCAGCTTCGGACAGACGCATCTGGTCGGCAAGCATGCGTTGCCCTCTTCACCAGAACCCCGAAATGTGCTGAGGTCGTCCGTCTGGTCTCTCTAGATGTCGTCAACAACGCCATCCAGACGCAGCAGCTTGATCTTCAGAGTTTGAACTACATAAAAGAGACTCTGTGGGAATATGTTCGGCGGACATACGGTTCTGGAAGCCAGGACCAAGTCGACCCCGCCAGTTTGCAAAACAAACTCACGCAGACCTTAACCTTTCTATTCATGGCGTTGTACAAGCAGGGTTGGGAGAGCTTCATGGACGATTTTCTTAGCTTGACGAGCCTCCGAAACAACGGAGTGAGGGATAACTTTGTGGGCACAGTTCTGTACCTCCGGATTCTGGGATCTATTCATGATGAGGTTGCAGATGTTATGATTTCCCGTTCGAAAGACGAGACGATGCGGAACACCGATTTGAAGGATACTATGAGAGCTCGGGATGTTGATAAAGTGGCTTCAGCTTGGGAAGAGATTCTGAGTCAGTGGAGAGGTCAGGGTGATTCTATTGTGGAGATGTGCCTCAAAGTTATTGGCAAATGGGTTAGCTGGATCGATATCTCCTTGGTCGTACATCGCGGCACTTTGAACATTCTCTTCGACCTTGCTGGTAGAATTAATCCAGGAAATGGGGAGGACAAGGTGCGGGATGCGGCCATTGACACTTTTACCGAGATTGTGGCCAAGAAGATGAAGCCTGCCGACAAGATTGGAATGATTGTATTCTTGAATCTCGGGACGGTTATTTCTCAGCTCATCGCAAGTCCAGCCTTGCATGACCTGCGGACAACATCTAGCTATGACACCGACCTGGCGGAAGCTGTTGCTAAGCTGGTCAATAATGTTGTTTTTGATATCGTGAAGGTTTTGGAGGATACTCAGGCTGAATCCCCAACCCGAGCACAAGCAGAGCAACTCGTACAAATTTTCCTCCCGCTCCTGTTACGCTTCTTCTCAGACGAATATGACGAGATATGCTCTACAGTCATCCCATCTCTCACCGACCTCCTGACCTTCTTGCGGAAAGCCAAACCTCTGCCACCAGCATACGCAGCTATGCTGCCACCAGTTCTCAATGCTATTGTCCAAAAAATGAGATACGACGAGACCTCATCTTGGGGTAACGAAGACGAGCAAACAGACGAAGCAGAATTCCAAGAATTACGGAAGAGACTGCAGGTCTTGCAAAAGAGCGTGGCAGCTGTTGATGAGGCCCTTTATGTCGAAATTCTTAGCAATGTTGTCGGCACTACTTTTCAAAATTTGGAACAACAAGGCGGTCAAATGGATTGGCGGGATCTTGACTTGGCACTCCATGAGATGTATCTCTTCGGAGAGCTGACTGTCCCAAATGGTGGCCTGTACGCCAAAAGCCAACCTTCTAGCGTTGCAGCCGAGCGTTTGATCATCATGATGTCGACGATGGTCAAGTCAGGTAAGGGTCAATGAGACGCATAATTGGAGGAGATTCGCTAATCAATTCTAGGCATTGCCACTTTCGCACATCCTGCCATTCAGCTACAATATATGGAAATCGTCGTTCGATATTGCTCATTCTTCGAGAACCAATCAGATTTCATTGAGCCTGTTCTTGAGCAATTCGTTCGTCTTGTGCATCACTCACATATTAGAGTCAAAACCCGCTCTTGGTATCTGTTCCATCGATTTGTCAAGCATCTTCGAGCTCATGTTGGAAATGTTGCGGAAACGGTTATTCAGTCTATCAGTGATCTTCTGCCTATCAAAGCAGAGGTTCCAAGTGAGACTGCAGAAGATGACATGTCTTCTGATGAAAGCGACCATTCTGCTGATGCGGCATTCACTGGACAACTCTACCTGTTTGAAGCTATCGGCTGCATTTCGTCTACCGCCACCACCCCTGTGGAGAAGCAGATTCTGTACGCTCGAACTATCATGGATCCACTATTTTCCGACATGGAGAGAAATTTAGGACCAGCTAAGTCTGGCGATGCTCAAGCCATATTGCAAATTCATCATGTAATCATGGCTTTGGGAACCTTAGCCCACGGGTTTTCTGACTGGACACCCGGAGGTTCATCAGCAGTACACAATGCACCAAAACCCGAGGTCTCTGCAGAATTCGGTCGTGCTGCAGAAGCCATCCTCATCGCGCTCGAAGCTCTCAGGAGCTCATTCGATGTCCGCTCAGCTGCTAGAGCCTCTTTCTCTAGACTAATGGGCGTCTTGGGAGTTGGGATATTGCCATTTCTTCCTCGCTACATTGATGGTTTACTTTCTCAAAGTTCCTCCAAGGATGAGATGGCTCTGTTTCTGCGGTTGCTAGATCAGGTAGTCTTTGGTTTTAAGAAGGAGATCTATAACGTACTCGACTCACTTCTCACTCCTCTTCTACAGCGCGTTTTCGCTGGTTTAGCAGAGCCAATTACCGGCACGGATGACGAGGTTCAACTAGCAGAACTTCGTCGGGAATATCTGACCTTCGTTCAGATCATCCTTAATAACGACCTTGGAGCTGTTCTTGTTAGCGGTTCAAACCAAGCATTTTTTGAATCCCTCGTGGCATCTGTCACAACTCTGGCTGAAACCGTGACTAGTGGAACTGGAAACCTTGCTGCTAGCCGACTGGCATTTTCAGTCATCACACGTATGGCCGATCTCTGGGGTGGCCCTGCCATCGCCACTGTCGGACCCCAGGCAACCAGTTCCTCCATTCCACCAGCACCAGCATTCGACGGATTCGACCGCTTCCTCATCGAAAGATTCCACCCGATCTGCTGGGCCGTCCTTCGAGAACCGACTTTCCGCCCTGCAACCGACGCTCAAGCCAAACAAGTTCTCAACGAGATCGCAGGCTTAGAGCAGATGATTTACATGAAGACAGGACAGATGTTTCTCGATCATCTCCAGCAATCCTTCTTCCCAGCCATGGGACTGGATGGAACCGATTTCATCAAATCGATGACGACTTCTGCTGATAGGAAAGGACTCGCTGGATATCTTCAGGGTTTCCTTCGCCAGAGAGGTTAACGAGAGTGATGGGAACAGATGATGTGAAATGATATGTGCATTTGGAGGCGTTTAATTCGGTTTATACCACAAAGCTTGTTGTGATGTCATGCGATGCGATACGATGGATAGGCATTTCCTGCTGCCATTGAAGACATGGCTTTAGCGGCGAAAACTCTACTAGGTCTCATATTTAGACGATGGATGGGAGGAAAAGCATGTGGCATGAGTGGGTGGTCTTCCTGCACGAAGGATAGAGAGATCCTGGGCTTTAGCATTCAGAACAAGAACCCTTTTCCATGCATTCGTTCCAAATCGTAGAAAGTGGACTATAAATCCGGCGAGCTGGACATCTATCTAGTGGTACCTGTTTGCGATATCTTCGACCTTTGTAAATTGTTTTATGCTACGGTATGGCCGGGTAATTAGTCTTCAGTGAGCACCACTCACCTGTCACCTTAATCCTTCCTTCTTCTCAAAGTCAAGAGATTGGTCTGGGGTTTTGGTAAAATAGAAACTCATCCGCGTTAGATTGTATTTGTCTGTCATCACTGCACGCCGCAGTCCCTTCTAGGCACGACGATCATAATCTGACACTTCCAACGCCTTGATCACTTACCAACCCCTCAACGCCTCGCTACCCTTCAACAATTGTCCATACTCAGACTACCCCCGGGTTCTATCAGACGAAATCATCGCTCATCTATCCATCATCCCATCATCCCATCACCCCAGGACCTCAACTCCTCTCTCTCCCCCTCGACTCATTGCACGCACACTGACATTCCGGCACCGGACATTCGTTATGCCTCTGAAACCAAGCGATCGAATGATCCATATGCTGCACATGTTTACACCTGAGGCAGAACGTCGGGAAGTTCGCCATTCGCTTCATGCGATCGTCCGTCGACATCTCTGGACGATCGGAGCGCGGCAGCCCGACGATCTCCATGCAGACTGCGCAGCGAGGAAGATGGCATCCACATCTGGGGCAGGAGAGTCCGGCGTTGGTTCCGAATGATGTAAGCGGGTTGATGTTGATCTTGGTGGTGGATGAGGAGAGATTCAGTGGACTATTGGCAGTGGCGCCGGAGTTTTCGAGGTCGTTGGCGGTGTTGGCATCGCAGTTCAGACAGCGGATTGTGATTTGGCGAGGTGGAGGCTTGATTACAGGTGTATCGTCTCGTAAGCGACTCTTGATTGTTGATTGTTGCTCGAACTTGACGCGGAGGATGTACTTCTTGTGGCGCTGGAGAAAATCCTTGTAGGCTTTGCGCCAGGCGTCGCAACGGATGTCGTTGATGTATCGTGGGTAGCAGAAGGACATGACTAGGATAGGTGTCTGGTAGTCCATGAACTTCTCGATGTATTTGGCAAATATGTCGACCATGTTATCGGTGATACCTGCGAGCACGATTCCTTCAATATCGCCAGTGCGGATGGCTTCTTCCATTTCCTTGGTCAGCCATTCGGTAAGCTTTTCGTCTGAAAAGTTCCGTAGTGCTACACATGTCCGATCACGAAGAGGAAGAGATCTTGCATCTGCGATAGCCCTCCAGTTACCTGTTGTGATGTAGCCATATATGGCACGAAGATACGGATCCGCGCCCATCTGTGGATGGCTTTCCAGAGCTTTGCTCCATTCAGTGTCATATAAGTCCAGAGACGCGTTGTTTTTCAACTTTATATCAAGAGCCATTGCAATGAAAAGAAGTTCATTTCCACCATTCTTGAGTATCTGCACCGCACGCTCAGGTACGCCCTCGAAAAGCGCCCAAGCAGCTGCAGTGGTGTACTTGCCTGCCTTTTCTAGCTCGATCAAGTCCTCTTCGAGCTGCTCGGAAGACTTGAGAAGACCACATATCGCTAGACATAGTTGGCGATGATGTGGCTTTGAGGTCTGTACACCTTCGAAATTCGGACGACCGGCTCTATTATTGATCGCCGAAATAAGGCGTTCCCATTGCGAAGAATCCGGAAATAGAGTGCTATCTATCAGGCGAGATTGAGAATTCTCTCCTGTAGAATGTTAGCGTCCTACCAGCGTACGTATAAGGATGAGTGTATTTACCTAGCAGATTCATCCAAATAGTGTACACACCCATGTAACTCAGGTCAAGAGGCATCGATACCATGCCATCATCTTGAGTAGCTTCTTCAGCACCGGCAATCCATTCCCATACATCTTGAAGCCATGGATCATCTACTACTACGTCCCTGTTGGCTTTTGGTTCAAACAGATAGCCTTGGACAGCTCGATGTAACATGACATGGTTCAGATGTTCCCGCGTAGCTTTTGTTGATGGATTTCGACTTGTCGCTGTGAAATGAGATTTCTCATTCTGCTCTCTACTTGAGAGTGTGGCAAAGAGGGCTGACTCGGAAGATGTGACCGCAAAGGCAGACTGTCGTTTACTCTCTTTCGGCTCCAAGCTCAGTTGAATGAAGTCATCGACCGACTCAGGCACACTGGCAGTACTGGTTCTGGCGCCTAAAGCCGTACTTTGAGGAGCAAGAAGATCAACTACAAGATCCTCGGTCGATTCCAAAGACTTCTTGACTTCTTCATATAGAGCTGAAATCATCTTTTCGGTAGTAAATCTCTCTGGACCGAACACGGCAACATCGGATTTCACTGCTATTGAGGCAAGCGGAGCGAGGATTTTCTCCTGCTCTGCAGGGTCTGCAAAATGCATGAGATCCAGGTAGAGATCACCATCTTATGCAAAGTATCAGCTATATGATTTTATTGACAACTCCAAACAACTTACCGTGATATGGCGGCTTCCAGGGGATCAATTGCGACATCTGATTCGCTGTTGTAGCTGGCATTTGTACGATTTCAAACTCGCCATTCGCTCTCAACGCGATAACTCTTCCTTGAAGCTCGGACGTTCCAAGATTCAGCCAGTCAAAAGAAACGATCCGATGCTCATACTTCCTCCGATGGTTATGTTCAAAATAAGGATACTCAAGATCATAGGATTTCTTGATCTCTAGTAGTTCTGGACTACCATCTACATCATTGGACGACCCAGGCTCGATAAACTCCTTCTTGGTTTGAAGGATCTGGAGTTGACCTGCTGATGAGAGGACTCCAAGAGCTCCACGCTGCTCCCTGGAATAGCGAAGCTGCTTGACATAAGTATTCTTGTCGATCTCGATTGCACGATCTAGTCTTAAAACAGCACCCCATGGCACCTCTTCCTGGTCGAATGATTCGAGATACATGGGAGAAGCTATTGAGCGACCTCCTGCACGGCGATCCCATATGATGACCCCAGGCTGATCCAGACTTGAAGAAGCAAAATAGTTAGGATCCAGATGATCAATAGCGATGTTGTTGTTGCATCTCGTCGGGAAGTTGATCACAACCGAGTTAGGATCTATTCCATTCAAAAATTAGTCGAATACTATAAGTGAAGCTCCGCAAATTACTAACCGCGAAGGTCATGTATTCGTACGCTCTGGTTCTTTACTCCGGCAACGAGAGTTCTCGGCTGATCATCAAAGAATCGTATACTTGTGATAGAAGTGCTGCCTTCAAGCTTCTTCTTCGGTTCTATGCTGTTTGTAGACGGTACAGACCATCCTTTCTCGTCGGACTTCCATCCAGCGAGGCGCTCATTGATATCCCATACCTGCAAGCAAGAATCATTCCGAACCCTGTCCAGCCCGACTGCAAGAAGTCCAGTAGTGTTGAATGAAACAGACTGGCAGGGTCTCTGTAATTTGAGAGGAAGTGTGAGACAAGCATTTGAGTTGTCATCAAGCCTCAAAAGGCTGACTTCCCCATGGGCAGTACCGACAGCAACAAGTCCTCTGACTGTCGGAGACCAATCGTAAGTATTGACAGCTGGAAGTTCGGTATGCTTGGAAATTCTCTTGTAATCGAATCGACCCGGCGGTGGTTGAGCATGACCTGTAGCCTCATAGAGATGGCATACTTTGTTGTTGAGGTTGAATATAGTGAACTCGTCCCTAGATAGGTCTGGAGACCATCTGATAATACCTTCATTTCGATCCATGTTCCAGTGTCACTGTATAACCGAGTTCCTTAGCCGCGGAAGCTCAATTTCTCCAATACATGTACTCCCTCAGATTCCTCCTTTCACAAGCAAGGAGCTGAACACGGAATTGACATCTCAGTTCGATTCTCTTCTGAGGCATTCATTCCTTCGGCCAAGAGGAAAATTCGAGATAGGCTGGAGCTAGTATTGAGCAGTTCCGAGACGTGATATTAACTTCGATAAAGGTTTGCCGCTTGACAAGAGATATATGGGTTGTAAATAGTTCGAAGTGAATCACGTGTAGGCTCAGTTACCATGTTTGGCGGTGAGTTCTCGCCTGCGCCCGAACCATTTGCAGGGCTGGCACGAAACTTTTCTGCCAGCGCTAGTATTTTCCGATAAAGCAAGCCTGGCGTAGAAATGGTCAAGTCAAGCTCAATCAAGAGCCTAATAGTCCTCAGAAGTTCGCACACACGAGACCATGGCACCAAAAAGAAAACACCAAGAAACTGAGCCTGAGGAAGCAGTCCACCCTTCGCGACAGTTCCAAGTTCCAGGAATACCAAAACCAGCAAAGAAACCTCGTAAATTCGAACCTCCAGTCTATAAGAAGCAGGCGCACGCCTCAAGCGTAAATGCGATAAAGAAAAGGATACGAGATGTTTCAAGAAGGCTTGAACGGTCTGAGAATGCCCCTGCGGATAAGAAGCTCGAGGATGAGCGTGCTCTTATCGCATATCAGCAGGAACTGGCAGATGCAGAGGCTGAGAAGATCAGGCAGAAGATGATTAAAAAATACCATATGGTTCGCTTCTTTGGTATGTTGGCATGGTTATGCTTTGGCGTAATGCGACTAATTCCTCGCAGAAAGACGGAAAGCCGAAAGACAGTTGAAGAGACTCCGGAAGCGATTGTTAGAGACCAAGTCGACGGAGGAAGTCGAGACATTGAAGGCCGAGATGCATATCGTGGAGGTCGACCTCAATTATACGCAATATCACCCTCTTAGTGAGGCTTACATCTCACTTTATCCAAACGTGAGTTCTGCAGGAGGGGAGGAGGAGGAGACCAGAGGGGACACAGGGAAGTCGAAACCTCCAATTTGGGCAGAGGTAGAACAGGCTATGGAGGATAGGACGCTAAGGAAATTACGGAATCGGACATCGAATGCCCCGGTGAGGGTACCTATGAAGCCCAAAATGGTAGACAGGAAACCTGCGAGAGCGAGAGCAAGGCCAGAACCAGTTCCTGTTGACACAACTGGTCTGAACAGGAGGGAAAGGAGAAAGCTCTTGGGTGTTAAAGATACAAGAGGCAAGACTAATCCGAAGTCAAATGGCGCATCGCATGCAACAGAGGCGGATGTTGGCCAAGATGATGGCAGCGATGGAGGGTTTTTTGAGGATTGAAAGGCAAAATTGGAATGGGAAGGAGCATTACTAGGAGTTGTATTATACCCAGTGCTAAGCACAGAGATAAAAGAAGTCAACAAGTTTCAAGTCAATGCTACAGCTTCAAAGACTAAATCCAATCGACCCTCCATCGCAACCGACGCTGCCTTCCAAAGATAAATACGTGAAGGAAATTTACCTCCTCGAGTTTTTTGGTTCCTAATATTTTGTCACATCGCGTAGCTGGCTTGCTTGCGCAGTCGAAGCGTCGTATAGAAACTCTGCAGCTTTCCACTCTATAGGGCTGTTATTACTCTTAAAAACGTTCAGTAGTTAAGAAAGGAACTCGAGGCATATGTTTCTTTATTAAGGTCAGTCAACATTCCTTTTTATAATAGAGAAACGCCCTTAGATCCTTCACTAGACAGCTACAGTGCTGCATGCTCCAACTTTCGCCTCATCACAACTGTATCAGACAGGCTTTAAAAGTGAAAGCTGCCTGATCTCCACACTTCTCCTGTTAATCTTGATACTGCTAGATTCCTCCCGGGTAAGTGAGACTCCCTTTCTATATCGAGCTTGATCCTGTCGTTACATGGTCCCAGCTTTCAACATTCCAGGTTATGTTTCAATTTGTCTTCCCTTAGCCTCAAAACTCACTGCTATTATAACCCAGGCAAGTGGAGATATGTTTGTTTTACGAGAGAACCTTTTTACGCGAAGGTGCTGATCAAATAAGGTCAGTATTTCCGGACTGTTGGAAAGGATATGTATTTGCCTGGCCATCGAGGCTGGACAATATCATCTGCATTTTGAGAAACACATCTTCTCGACTAAGACTAATTCTGTTCTTACGTAATTATTGAATATCCATATGACCTTGAAGTAATATTTCAGGCAATATTCATAGTATTCTTGCAGCTTTGGTATCGAATTGCGACTTTCAAGTCGTAATTTTTCATCAAAGTAGCCCAGACAAGGTCTTATTTCACAATTGAAGTGATGAATACGTCTTTTATACTCATCGTCAGACGCAGCTTATAGGATGTGGTCTTTGTAGAAGCAGGATCGGACTGCTTCTTTCTCAGCACTATGTCACTTGATCTGAAAAGCCCTTGTATCAGAATGTCTGAAGCCGGTAGAACATAAGAGTTTGACGAACGTTCTCTTAGGTCCTTTTGTTATGCGGAAATTTAGGTATTAACAAAACAAATCTATAGTACTAGCCATCGACTCTTGAAATACGTAGAATAGATATTCCGTTTAGAAGTAATACATCCTTTAAATTACCCTTGATCCCTCTGATAAGTAAGTGGGTGATGAATGATCCGTCTTTTATCGTTTGATAAGGCGGATATACTAATATGAACCCATGCTTGTTTATATTTTATTTCACTTGTGAGTTTATTGATAAAGGTCTAGTAAGCATGTCGCTAGTTTATATGCACAGATCCTTGCAACCTTTACTCCCCTGCAACTACCTGACGACAATACTTCAGGCTCGAATTGTCTCCTCTTCTTCGTGTTACCTTCAAACCGCGACAAAACGCAAGAGACTGAACAGAGTAAGTACACTGCGCTCCAATTGCCGAGAGGAGAGCCCACAAAAAGTCTCTGTCTTCACGCCGACGATTTCCCCATCTCTCCCAGCTGCTCACCTTTCGAACTACTCTAGCCCTGCCAAAAAGAGATTCACGAAAATGGCGCAACAGCCGGGGAACAATTCCATCTCGCTGAACTTCCAGGCTATGGATGACTTTGTTAGAGAGCAACAGGCAATCATCGATCAGAAGGAAAATGTGAAGCCTGTGCCTGTGAAGAAATCCAAAATCTTACTAGACGAGGAGGACGTTGTTATTCAGAATGAGGCTCTGAAAGAAATGGGAGACGAGAATTGGATCGGGAAGCTGACAGGTGAATTAATACATATTTTATCCTGAAGGTTTTGACTAATCTCCTCCCAGAATACCGTCAAGCCCACCCAGTTGCTGGCGAGGGCCTCGACTGGACAGAACAAGATATGCCTGGCAAGTTCGGTCCTCGGTTCAACTGCGCTGTCAAGATTGCCGAGAATAACGAAAGCTTTGGCGATGGTAAGTATGGGTTTAGTACCAAAGTTCCCTTTTTCGATAGCAAGAAGATTGCCAAGAAGTATGCGGCTATGCGAGCTGTTCGGTGGCTTATCCAGCACAAGCATATGCCCGACGATGGTTCTGTTAAGTTTCCCAAAGCGGCCGTCTCTGCTCCAGCCCCGAAAACAGCCCGTGGTCCAGACGAGCCATCAACTTCATATGCTAGCCAGGTTCCTGACCTCTGTGTTCGCTTGGGCTTTACTGCTCCGCGTTATGTTATCACAGCAGCCCTTCCGAGTACGCCCCTCTGGAACGGATATGCCGACTTTGGAGCCGATCCTCGAATTGATGGCAAAGTTGGTGAGGTCAAGGACGTGTACGGCAAGAAGGCCGCAAAGGAGCAAGTCGCTAAACTTGTACTGGATTTTTTAGGAGATATCGAGCGTCAGCGCTCGGGTAAGGAGAGTTTAGTGCAAAGTTCGCCGTCTGAGAAAGACGAAAAGAAAAGCGTGGTGGAGGAGGAGAAGACGTCTGAAGAGGAGAAAAAGGTAGAGAACGAGCAGAATGTAGAGAAGAAGGATAACGACGAGAAGGAACCTGAGGATGAGAACAACGATTGTGATGCCGAGGACGATAGCAAACGAAAGAGATCATCCTCCGAGCCAACAATCACGTCCATCAAGGCTGTCAAAATCGGAAATGTCAGCAACGTGGCAGTATCCCTCCCAACCTGCTACGGAATATGAAGCGTTATCGCAACTTGCTCTCGGGCAGGTGGTATGATTCAGAGTTGATGTTTTATGGATAAGATAATGATTTTGGAGACTCTGTACGAAGAAATTGGATTGAGGGATGGTGAATTTTCCTTCAGATAATGGCGATAATGAATGGTCGATTTTCTTGAGATCTGATGTCTGGAATGGATATTTGGTTTGCCATGTCAGATCATGAATTTCCATGGAGACAGATTTGTTTGGTGCTACTACTTGACGGGCTTCGCAATCATACTTAGATATCTCGTATGTATCTACACTATGGTTTGGTCTCTTGTTTTCTCCGAAATCCTTGAAGTTACAGACTACTACGTGAGGCGGATGACGACAGTGAAGTGCTATAAACATGTTCACGGCGAGACTAACGCAGACAGAACTTTGGATCATTAGCTTAGAAGCTCGCTTGTTCTTGAAGAATTGGGCTCAGATCGCCTAAAAATGAGCTACTTAGCTGTCACTCCATATCCTTATTACATCATTGTAACACTGTAGAGAAAGCATTGCTATCCTAGTGTGGAAATGGTCATCCATAGTAGCAATTGGCCATCACCTTGCAAATCCTTGACACCAATATCAACTATGGTTCTTGTCCATCCGCCCAATGATCATAGTTGTTGTGCTGAGATTTGACATACACAAGTTTTCACAAGTGAGATACAGCCGGCAAACGACAGGTTGACCATGATTCTGGTACGGTTCAAAATATCGATATCGGTAGTGACCGACCTTCGCTTCAGCCTTGGCGCTTGCTGCCCTCTTGTCCTGCCTTTGATATGGTTTGTCATCAAAACTACACCCCCTCGTCCTCATTATCAACAACAAGCTATGATAACGACACCAGCAAATCAGCTCCATGGCTGCTTCAAATCTCCCATTCGAGGTCAAGCGACTTATCTATGACCATGTAGATCTTGCAACCATCAAATCACTCCGACTAGTATCGCAAGACTGGGCAACCACCGGAGTAGAGCTACTCTTCCTTCCATCATTCGTCATCAAGTCGTCCGTAAAGGATCTCTCGCGGCTAATAAACATCGGTAGTCGTCAAAAGACTGCCCGTCAGGCTGCGAGGATTATTCGGACCATCAATTTTTGGAGCAACGACTGGGACCCGCTCTATCTCCGTTCAATAGTGTGCTCACGCCATGTGCATCTGACAAACTATGAAGTCCTACACTTTGTTCCAACGGTAGAAGAGCAGAAAGCTCTCGAGGAACTGGATGGTCTCATTCAGCAAAGGACCATCGACAAAAACCAAGGCGAGAGCATGGAGACCCTCACAGAGGCCTTCAAGCAGGTGCCGAACCTTCAAACACTTCACATTACCTGTCCAAACGGATTCAAACATCCTATACTACGCAAAGTTTGGGACGAGTACAACTTAGAGACCTATCGTAAGCCTTATCGCGATGCAGGACCACTTCGTTTCCGCAATATCTTGTCTGCTGCGAATGAAGCCGGGCTGAACATCACGAAAGTCCGCCACGAGCAGTTTAACGACAACTTCTTCATCACCGAATGGGACACAGTCAACCATTGGAACTGGTCCATCCTCACTAAAAACTTAAGGTCTCTTTCTCTCGATGTCAATGGCATACATGAAAGCCTCAACGGCTCCTGCTTTGCCTTTCAAACAGAAGATGACACTGGACATGAAGACATCACATCTACTAGTGTACCTGAGATGATGCCACTTCTACCACATACACTAGAATACTTCGCATTTAGATGGGAATCACTTCATCCTTTCACCCTGGACATCGTAGCTACTTCAGCAACGAATCTACACACCCTCTCGCTAATCGGTATCAAAATCCCACCCTACGCATTTCTCCCCTTTATAACATCACACGTCCCAAAGCTTCGCCAATTGCAGCTAGGTAACGCCGAGCTGGGTCTCAAACTGCTCTCATACGAGATCGATTACGACTGGGAGATGATCCTTACTATACTTAGAGACACTTTCGGAAACAGCAAGCAGCTTGAGAAGTTCCAGCTTTCGGGAGTTATAAAGTCCGCCTATGGCAGGAACACCGCTGGCGTATCGTCGCTGGGTGGTCCCACTTGGATGCTGTGGCCAATCTACAGGACTACTGATGAGGAGTGGCAGGATCTGCCTTGGAGCCACAAGAGAAGCAGAACGAAGGAGATAGAGAGGTTCGTTGTGGAACAGGGCGAATGGCCGATGGTAGCTGCAGATGATGTTTCAGATTTCGTCACTTGAACGATGTAGACGTTGAAGCCTATTTGCTCAGAAGGTATTGGCTGGGGTGGCAGATCTAGTATTATGTCTGGCCAGAGAAGCTACCTAGGCAAGGGAAAACAGCTCACCCACAGCTTGAAATTTCCTTCCTTCGTCTATTTTCAACTCCATACCGTCAAAGTCACGAGACTGTGATCAAATGTGGTAGAGACCAATATGGCTGGAAGTTTATGATATTCCAAACCCCTTTCTTGTCTCATTTCTTCTTCTCCTTCCCACCTCCAACTCGATACTCATTACATTTTACTCTCCTTGGCTCGATTCGTATAACAGCCATTTGATTCATTCCTTCATCCACCTCTAACTCCCCTATTCATGATCCAAAAGAGATAACGCCAACTATACTTCAGGTTCGGAATAGTTCGCGGCGCAAAAAAATGCCCATCCAACAGCCTTGTACTTCATCCAATTGCAGATGAGAGTGAAATGGCTTGTACCCTAAACGCCCGATAAACACGATTTCGCCTACTTTCTATGCTCAGTTGAATCGTGTCCAAAAATGGGGTTCGCTGTCTCAAGAGACAGATTATATGGTCATCTCAAATAAGAGGTATGGCGCGCAATCATTTCATTTCTCCGGGCCTAAGTCTTCCAGCCAGTAAGGCGAGGCCGCTCATCGCTATCTTTTCTCTGTTGCTCATCTCGTCAGGTATGCTGAAGCCATTCATAAAAAATCATCAATTGAGCGCGTGATAGGCGCTTCTCCCTTTGTTGGCGGACTTCGAGGATCTTTGCTTACGGCCAGTGGTGCTGGCTGCGGTGGGAAGAATGAAGACCGTGGAAACTCGAACGTACGTGGCGAGAATAGGTTAGGAACGGCTTCAGGCTCTGGTTCGGGGATGAAAGTGCGACTGAAGCTTTGAGTGCTCGTCATTTCCTCTAGTCGTGGGGACATCAGATCTTCCCAATCATTGGCAATTTGCTGTGGGCGTTCGTTATTGATGGCCATGTTTCCAAATCCAAAGTCGAATCCACCAAGCCTCGTGGTAGCTGAATTTGTCGCAAGTGGAGATTCATGAATGACCTCTGGCTTTGCTGGCGGAGTATCCCGGGCTGAGATAATCGGTGTCGAGTTGCCTCTAGCCCGTGTTGGGGTTGGTGGAGCTTCCATTGCATCGGCAGATAGAGTCGGCCTGTGTTTGGCAGTAGGCTTTCGGAGTGTGGTGCTTTTCTCCGACTTCTTCTTGTCGATGATCTTCTTGAAGTCATTCAATGAGAACAAAAGTGACATATTAGGGTTAACCCAGCGGGACTTTGATTGTGTCTGTGAGTACGCCTCGTTGGGACCCAGCGACTGGTTCTTAAACATGTGATACGCGATGATCAAAGTTGCTGAACGACTTGCCCCTTGCTGGCAATGGACAAGCACCTTTTTGCCTTCCTTCGTCCGGCTGTCGATCAATTCGCACAAGTCCCATAACTCGTCCTTCACATCTGTGTTATGGTCCCAAGGTACGTGGATATACTCTGGCAATGTCCTTTCTACACTAGGCTTCGGCGTTGTCGGAGACGATTCCGCAGAACTAGACGGTTGAACCTCGAAAGCTGTTTGGAAGGACAACATGGACATCGCAGTGTCAGGTGGGGTGTCGCTCATTGCTGGTGCTATATCCACCTTTGCATCCTTGACACTACCCGCTGCCTCTCTCTCGTCCGCGACTTTGAAAGGGTTTTTGACCTCCCTTGCTACGTTTATTATTACGTCGAAATTCAAGGCTTCTTCAAGCTTTGGTTCCAAATACAAATGAACACTAGGTTCGTGCATCAGTATTGGCCCCTCGGGATAAGAGGGTGATCTTGCATCTTCTCCCGAGTGCGGCCTGTCAAAAGAATCACCACCGACCGCGACTCCTGGAACCCTTGTTGCCATCTGAACTCCAGTAGGAGCTTCATGGACATCCTCGTCAATAGTAAACGTTTTCATAGCGAGGGTAGATTCCTTGAATCTTGAAGGGCCAAGTGGAAGCTTCCTCTCTCCCAACGTCATCCCACCACTGGGGCCAAAACTTGGCGTTGAGAGTATCTGTGGGGACGAGATCGAATGCTTCAAGCCTCTCCTTTGAAGCATTGTTGGTACACCAGGAGATCCGGGGGCTTCAAGGTTCAATATAGCGCCATTAGCGGCACCCGTATTCAGACTCAGTAGACTTGGCTTCCTCCTTCCAGTTAGGTTTGGAGGTTTGATGAATGATGGCGAAGATGGTGAAGATGGCTCAGAAGTTTGCAACGTCTCAATGCTCGGGTTAAGGTTGAGGGCGAGGCTCTTGAGGTTTTTCATTCTCCGTGGTGAAGGAGAAGTCATGGGCCGCTGAATCGGTATTTGAGGAGGGCTCAAGCCTTCCATTTTCAGGCTTTGGAATGAATCCAGACCGAAGCTGGATCCCGAGAATGATGACAACGGCACTAAAGTGACGGGTGATTCGGGAGAAGAGCTTGGGGATGGGTCTGACAACGACGAAGAATCTACGGTCGATATCGTTGTTGTAGGGGATGAGTCTGTCGAGTCAGATGCTTGTGTCGACGTGCTCTCAGTGTGCTGATGTGAGTGTATGTGTGCGTTCTGATGCTCTTCTGTTTGTGCTCGAAATGACGGCTGTATTGTATCGTGTGCTGTACTGCTGGATAATTTGGAGAGTGGTCCAAGAACTGAGCTCTCTATAGCTCTCGCATCCATGTCATAAACAGACATGAATGATGGTATGTGATTCTCGTACATCCTTGGTCCAGCTGCTGACGGCATTGTTGGATAGATTTGAGTCTTTCGTCCTCCTAAATCCGAAGACTTCGTCAATGTCCGTTCCGCACGTATTCCCACTTTCCTCAACTGAAAATCGACGGTACTCGATGTTGAAGTTCGCTTTGGAGAAGGTGGAGTCGAAATTGTGACAGCAGTGAAAGGCCTCTTTAGAGTACGACCGTTAGCATCCGAAAGACTTGATAGAGGGGCCATGACGGAAGTACTTGAGACGCTTAGATTAATGTGCGTTGCATGTTCCAAGGTATCATTGTCTCTGTTTGGTGATAGAAAAAAACACAACTTGGAGTATCAAGGTACCTGACCGATGTCTGCTATGTGCGATTCTTGGCCGACGATGAGATGAACTCTTCCCGTGAACAAGGAGAGAGAACGACAAAGAGAGAAGGAGATGTATTTACCTGGCGTTTTACGGCGCTTCAAGGCTGATTGTAATGGCCGACTTGACGCGTAGCAGAGCGGTATTCCCTACAAGGCGCCTTAGATGCTGAAGGTCTGGCGAGGGTCGACAAGGCTCGGGAATCTGCCTGTTGGTGTGATTAATTGAACTGCTTCAAGGTCGAAAAAAAATCAACCCGCGACGAAGGATACGATGTATCGAGAAGAACAGCCCGAAAATCAACCTTATCCACTGTCGCAAGGCAGTAGAGGCGAGCGTGTGCCGCAGCAACCCACGGGATAACCGTAGTATATCGTCGCCAAAGACTATGCCTCTATGAGGCCTCTGAAGTCGCGAGGGTCAGCACTCAAGCCGATGAGTGAAGTGTGGAGTAGTCAAAGTTGGAGTTTGAAGAAATTGATTGAAAGAGTCGAACCAGAGTCTCGACAGCGTTGGCAGCGATTCGAATGGCAGGGAGTATTATTGTTGGCTACAATTAAAGAGTGTCAGCTCGCCCGCAACCAGTCAGAACAAGGGCAGCGACGGCCAGTCAGACGCACCATCCAAAAATAGACCAATCCGACAAGTGTGGGCGCCAACGAGGAGCGAATGAGCGATGGGAGAAGAAGATACCTTGTAAAAAGAGGCCCAGAAAAGGTCAGAGAAGAGAGGCAGCAAATCAGACTCGGTGCCTGGAATTCAAGCACAAAGCCTCCCGCTGCAACAAAGCCGATAAGATATTATGCTGAATGGCTGATAGTGGTTGTGAAGAAAACACTCTGCGCATTCCACCAGGGACAGAAGAGAATGTAAAAAAGGAAAAGCACAATGCCAAAAGTATAGGAGGCTGCTTCGATTCGATTCGGTTCGTCCTGTCCTTCCCTTCCTTCCTTCAGGTCTTGCTCGATGCACGCTGGCTGTTGTGATGGATCCCCGACCTCTTCTCTTCTAGAAACGGAGCAAAGAATAGGCACAAAAGCGCTTGCGTGCTGCAGAGTCTCGTGGCCCGTTTCTTCTTATCAGACCGTCAAACGGTCTGTCAATTCAGCCGAAAAGATAATCTCGATCAAGAGACAGCGATGGAAGGCGATGTTTGCGAAGGAGTATTATCAGGACAGACTAGATGCAATGCAATGCGATTCGGAGGAGACGACTGGACGGCAGGAGATAGATCGCTGGAATGCCTTGGCTTGAGACACTTGGGCAATGTTAGGAGTCCACCACTGAAAGGGACAAGACGGTGTAGTATTAAAACAAAGATGGTTGAAAGAAGGGTTCACAACAATCCCCTTGGTTGCTGGTGGAGATCGTGCCAGCCTCAGTCTCAAGCCCTGTGTGCCAGGCACGCAGACCGCCGCCTTCTATTTTGGAACCTGAAACACGCTAAATCACCTAATTCTGCGGGGCTCGAACCGAGATTGGAACCCTACGGCCAGCTTTGGTTAACGGTCACGTGGAGCTACTCCTAGTAGGAGCCAAGATCTATAGTAGGAGGACTTCGAGTACAAACCAACTTGTGCGCAGCAGAAACAGTGGCTTGGGCATGAGAATATCAAAGCTCATGAAACATTTCCAGTACATCACTTGATTGTCATAGATCGCAGGAATGTCAAAAAGAAATAAAATCAATGTTTGACTTTGGCAATAATTTAAATATCACGAAATTGCTTTCATGCTACGATACTCCTTGTTAACATAATATTAGCTTCACCAAAGCCGCCTACCTTTTTTTTTTTTCTGACTTTGATAGCTAACCTGCGGGCAGAAATAGACAGGCATATATATCAACGGACATATGACAAAAGAAAAGGACACGAGATTCCGATCCCATTCTCAAATTGCGGCGCCAGTCTGTCCGTCTGATTTCCTCATAGACTTGAGCCACAAGCTTCGGGCAGAAGAGTGTTCATGAGTCGGTGTCCCAATGAGAATTAAGGCTGAGAACAACTGAGGACCTCAGAAACAGCATGAAGTTTCGTGTATTACTCATACATAGCAATTTGTTCCACATTCATGAGGCTGAATGGCATTGAGCAAGGACTTCGCAAGACAATGATATTTGCGCTTTCGTTAATCTCAGGAGACTTTTTACGTTTTGATGTGGAAAGTGTATGTGTGGTATATAACGTTACTATTGTCATGGCGAGCTGCCACTAATTCGTGGATGCTTATATCCGCACATACCCAAGGTAGCTAAGCCAAGCTCCAACCAAGTGTCAATTCGGTCTCGAGCACTCTCTGAGATGAGTATACTTGTTTATTCCGTGTATAATAAGTATTATTCAAAATGATACTACGATTCGAGGAGGGCTGAGATAAAGCTCGAAACGAGACAGAATTACATGTCTGACTGAATAAGCGATATTATCCTTCCTTCTCTCTTCCTCATTCTCATTCTCATTCGTATACTAGCTTATTGTAAGCAATTTCATCCTTCGCCCATCAAGCGGGAACTACAACTGCCATCTTTTTGTCGCCATCGGAGAGTTAGGAGCACAGCATAGCAGTTTGTACTTGCAAGACACGAAAGCTCGACCTCACCGTCCGAAGCAGGGATCTCCTTAGGCAAATCTCGCAACTAGGAAACGAAAGACAAGAGATGGCAGCAGAGAAACATGAGATGTGTCTGCTTCTGCATGTTCTGCTTCTGCAACATTTCCCAACGGTTATCTTTGAAACTTTTCGAGATATGCAAGGCGTCTGAACTGAGTAAGCAGATGATTCGAGGATCTTGCCTGTAATCATGCGAGCCACAGACCGTACGGCCGCCGTGTCAGGAACCTTGTCTGGGCAATTCGACCCAGCCTCGCTTGGGGTCAAGCCATTGAATGATTGAATGAATGAATGATATGTGTTAATTCTGATCGTGCAGCCCATTCTATTCCCTTCCCCTTTGGCGTACTTGCAAGTTCGGCCATCTTGCTTGTCCAACGACCAATCCTCTATCCTGCCCGAATTATTATATTACCCGTCTCGAAGGCCGAAGTCTACTCTAGCGGCGAAAGCGCAAAAACAAAGTGGGATGAGTTGCACGTTTGAAACACGTCTTCCTTATTGCCACACCAGCTTGGAGCCACGGGATGCAGATCTTCAACACGTTTTGCCAACCGCTTATTATCTGCGGAGAAATGTACTCGAACCCTCGAAACCTGCAGACCGGGTATCTCGTCACAATCCTCATGTGTCTTGCAGCAGGTTAACTTTTGGTTAAGATTGCCTCTTATCATTTGCCGTCAGGATCGCCCGAATTGGACGCACTACTTAGTATAAATAGACTACGGCATGCTTGTGGGGGGCTCGGAAACTACATACAATATTACTCCGTACAGTAGTGTTCTCGATACACTTTGGATCTACCACCGAACGGAATACCTACGCTGGAGGATAGATTGACTTCTGATCCGTCTATTATCCCCTGCCTAGTTTGTAAACCATCCAAATCAAGGTTCGTTCGAATGGAATTCTTCGTTCGTTCCTGATTACCCCTGACAGAGAACTGCAAGCCACGCACAACACTCACCAGAATGGTCCGTTAACTCGGGTGAGATATCCAACATTTCGAAGGGGAGTGAGCGGCAACAGGAACGAGAAGATTGGGAGATGATTGATTGTCAAACAATCGTTATGGGACATTTGCTAAAGTCAGGTTTCATAATCACGATACCATGATGGGACATTAGATACTAATACTCACATTTGAAGATCACGGAATTCTCAAGGTTTTCCGATCAAATCAGGAATTTGCTTCGCGTCTAGTAGAACAAGGGATGAAAGAGTGACACGCATTGAGATATGTATACAGTATACTGCGTAGACCCATCAGTTAGTTACTGTGAGATTACATAGTTACTTTCCCCTCGTAGTCTCGCAGAAGTGTCTGGCCCTCCCTCCCTTATAAGTATCCTGGTAGGGCTCGGGAAGACGTGACTTCGTGAAGGACCAACGGAGTTCGCGGAGTAAGGTAGTGAAGCACTATAGAATGCTTTAGCAAATGTAGTATCCTCGAAGGAGCCTTCAAGTCCTTCTACTCCTGCACATCTACTAGGTCAGATATGCCGGGATATACAATAGGATCGAAGCCTTCCTGCCCCCACGACACCCGACTCTTCCCAATACGTATGTATACAAAGTAGTAACACACAGTAACTCAAGTCCTGCCTGCGTGCATGGGACGGACGGCGCTCGGATCTACTTCTTGAAGAGCAAGAAATCGACGGGAACCTGGTCCATGGCTGGCAATTATACTACTGCTGGGGGAGAGGGGGAAGGGTAAGGGGACGAACGCCCAATATCACCAGAGATACTCCTCCTCTCTTTCCGAATCTTTCTGCAAAGGTATTTACTGTACTGTATTGTATTGTATTTCGAGTTCCACTGCAGCATGGACATCCCAACCGATTCTTTAAGAGACTCCACTGCCTCGCGTTTGCCTTCATACAGAAGAACTGACCTGTTCCTCAAATCAGCATCGGTGCACGGTCAAACCTTGTCTTTTGACATTAAAGTCAACAACAGTACTGGAACTGGCAGTGACGATGAGAGGCTGTCACCAATACGATTATCTCCACTTCAGCACAATCGACATCAGTCTACGCCTCTACCTCCTGCGCCTGGAAGTGCGATTGCGAACGCGACCGCAAATCCTGATTCGAGTTCAGCTGCGGCGCAATGTCCTCAGAAACCCCGCGACAATGAGAACGGCCCTCGAGTGAGCCGTCAATTCACCTTTCCCGCTACGAGCCCGCGGTCAGAACCCCCTAGGCTATCCCCACTGCCACCAGCGAGCGAGCCTTCGAAGCGGACGAAGAAAATCGGCGGCAAAAGCAATCCATACCCTCCTCTTTCTATGAATAACCGAGGGCAAGCACATTTGTTCGAGCCGGTGGACGTGGATCTGGCCAGCTCAACTACCAACTGGGTCAAACAGCAGATGACGGCACTACAAGACAAGTCCAACTCGGCGGCTGAACAGGGTCTTGCTGGCCACCACGAACAACACCACATGCAGGTACAGCAGACTCCGCCAAAACAACCAGAACGACGACTCTCTCTCGCGCGTTCTCAGACAGAACCAGCGTCAAGGCCAAAAATTCTACCCATTCGCGGCTTCAAAGGTTCCTCTCAACGCAGCACAGATATGGCGTCGCGGCGATCCTCCTCCTATTATGGGGATGATGCTACCCTGCGGGCGCTGGAAGGGTTTGACAATGCGCCAGCACAATCCGAGCAACAATCCGAGAACAACAGTGATGAGAGCGACCTCTTTCTACAAGCAGCGCGCGAGGAGGAACTACAGGCCAAGAGCAATGCACACAATGGTAACGATCTCACAAAGTCGAATAGTATCAGGGCGAGAGCCCCCTCTTCACCGGCTTATCAAAAATATCCCGAGGTTCGTATTCCCTAGTCCCTAGGTTATACATCCATCGCTTCATCTCAAAAGTCTCACATCGGCGCTGTCAAATTTCGAAGCCATGTGTGGCTTGTGCTGATCTTAATTAATTCACGATTTACTGACACTTAATCTCTAGTCTCGATTTGGCCAGCGCGCATCACTACCACCGTCTAGTACCCCGACATCCTATCAACCACCACAACCTCGCCGTCGCGGTTCTGATCACGACAATTCTGTCAAGGGCATGCGTACCATGAACGAACAAGAGGGGATTGCACAGGCACTGACCTACAGACCAGAGGGCAGGGATCGCCCCGCGGCCCTGGAGGATCCGAATAGGAGTATATACGACGCGGTCAACTCTCGCTCGAATCCTACAACACCTAAGGACTCCGGAGGCAGAGAAATTTCTCCCGAACAACCATCCTTTAATGGTCGTCGACCATCGGTACCAGAAGCCAATCTGCCGCAACGTTCTTATCGCCAATCGAATCTATCATATACGACACCTCGAACTTACAACTCATCTCCGCTGATCTCCCGCACATCGGACATTCATGAGATGCCTGAGACACCTCGTGCAGCAGAAGGTACAGCGTCCACGGTTTCTACCACGGCACCATCAACAGTGTGGGACGAACTGGAGGATCTAAAATCTCGAATTCATCGATTGGAATTGACCGGAAAGCTACCTCCAACTTCTGGTGCCGCTATGTCCAGAGCCTCTCATGATCGACCGCCAACGGCTACCACCACTGTAACAACAATTTCATCTTCCCCGAAGCAACGTGGTCGTGGTAATAGCATCTCACCCGTCGAAACCTCTGCTGAGCCTACCCCTCCCGAAACGCACCCTCTGCTGCACTCTGCTCTGGCGAAGTCTAAGTCGCTTCTCAACCCAGAAATATATCGAACTTTGGAGGCTACGGCGGCGGATGCTCTCGCAATTTCTTCGATGATGGGAACCTCTGGGCAACCGGGCCCAATATCCAGCTCACAATCCACAGTTGGCGGGAATTCGGCCGTTTCGGATCGTCAGGTTCGGCGAAAGGCTGATAGTATGTGTCGAAGCTTGACAGAGCTATGCTTAGCACTTTCCGAAGGCAAGAATGAGGCTGCGCCTCCTGTAATTGCTCAGTCTACTTCACGACCTAGCAGCCGCGATACCGAATTATACCCCAGTATCGAAACGAACAACACACGTCAGCTTGTACCTACGGATCTTTCGCGAATGAAGTCCAGCCCAAGAGCATTGAGTCGTTTAGAGGCCCGTCGCAGTAGCCTGTTGTCTACAAGTGCACTACCAAGCCCTCGATACACACCATCAGAGGCCGGCACTCCCACACAGTCTTCAATGGCAGGACGACGTACTTCTTTGCTACTTAGGAGTCGCCGTGGTGGCACTGAGGAACTTGAAGAGGATGAAGATAGATTCCGTGCTCCGTCGAGGGCTACAACCGAAGTTGGTCGATTTAGGAGCTCTCCACGAGAATACGCGTCGCAGCAAGCACCACCGGAGAGGAACTCCATCGTACAGCCTGTTGTATCTTCACTTCCTGTACGAAGGCACTACCAGTCCACAAGTTTAACCAACACAGTACCCGCTCCTACACCCCCTGTGTCTAGTCTTGGTGGCAGAAGATTCTTAGACCGAGCTACCCCGGAGCGGGATACAAACAGCTTGGTAGGGCGACTGGCTGAGGATCGTGGACAGCGAAAGTCCTCCATCGGTCTAAGCAATTATCAGGTCGGACGGGCCGGCAGCGTGAATAGAAGGAGTCACCAAACCCATCCTAACGACCGGGACGCTGGGCAACAAAGACAGTACCAATAACTCTGAAAATGATGTCTTATTGTACTAATATATTGTTTGGAAGTAAGCAAATGTATGAGGAACAGGATGTTCACGAGATGCTTATGGTTGTTCTTTTTCTTTTTCTTTCTCCTTTTGTCTTTTCACCACGAAGCATGTTCTACCCGCATAAGAGGGTACAAAACGGGATAGATGGCATAGGGAATTCTTGAGATACCTAAGGCAGAGCTACTGGAAGCAAGGATTGATATGGAGAGAGAGACGGCCTGGGAACGATATAAGCTATCGACGACAGTACGAGACATTCCAACGATATAATGGATGAGCTCCTTCATAGACGCTCCGGCAAAAACGAACGACATGACTATGATGTACATACTCTCTCATGTACGTGTGCTAAGGGAAAGATGATACCCATACGAAATTACCATTCCGAATCCGAAATTGTACATCACAACAAAATTGGAATGGAAAGTATTGTGCTTGTTTGATGATGACGAGGACGATTGCGATGGAGCGATGCGATCCGAATCGATTGACGCTTTTCCTTCTTTCATTTGCTACATCATCTTGCTGCATAGATAGGGCTGGCTATATAATTCATGTTAGGTCTGGGTTTGGGCGCTTTTATGGTGCTGGGGCGTGATACGGTAGGGAATGGGATGGTCAACTTGCTCGCTGTTAGATACAACCAGACAGACTGGATGGAGGAGATGAGCCGCTTCGCGACGTGACGCGATCCAAATAAATATAAAATATTTTTTCTGGTCAACAGCTTTGGCTCTCCATTTGATGCGATGTGTCCTGTATGACCGCATTGACAACTCCAGAAGCAACTCACGATCCTCCTCCACGTCGACAATTTTTGAAACTGGAAAGGAGAAAGTCGTATGAGCGTATGTTTCCGGTCCGACAACCGATGATAAATGCCCTTCCTCTATGTTGCAAGTGCGATGAAGGGAACTGAGTAGAGTGGCCGAAGGCCCGAAGAAGGACATAACTGTACGGTCAGATGATAAGTAGCAAACAAATAACTCGACATAGGCACGATCAAGGATGGAAGCAAATCAGACGAAGAGGTCGCAGATACCCCTCCGGTCTCATCTTTGAATTTGAATTTTTTCTGACTTGGTGCTACTCTGAAGAGCTTTATAGTGGGTGTGGTATGTATGTCGCGAAGAACTTCCCTGTCAGATGATTTCCAATGAATGCTTACCTACACCACTTCCTACCGATTGGGAGGGAGAGTGAATCATAACTCCTTGAACGCCGGAATAATTGCCCATGCAGCCCTATTCTACTCGGCCTCGAAACACCTCCTGCGTATGTACAAGTCCCCCATCCCTCCACTACATCTTGAGGCGAGCCGGCTAAGCGAAGGCTTGTAAACAAGTCAAGTCTACAACTCCTTCTTCTCTGCAACCTTCTTCGCCTTATCCTTCGCGGCCTTCTCCCTTCTCGTAATGATGCCCTCGGCTCCAATACCGCCAAACACAAGACCGACGCCCATCCATTGCTTGCCGCCGAGTGTGTGGCCGAACCAGACAACGGATAGGATCATAGTGAGCATTTTGCGGGTGACGGTAATGGTTACTAGGAGGAGGGAGGAGAAGGTCGACAGTGTGTAGACTGCAGGTTGTTAGTGTTGGTGCATGAGGAGCTGCAAAAGAGGGTGCTTACAGATAAAGACTTGTCCAACAGCACCGCATATCGCGAAGCCGAGGACATCGTACCATACACTAGGATGTCTAGCCATGAATCCCAACGCAGCAGAGAACTCTCCCCCACCACCTGATGTGATGTCCATGCCTAGATACTCTCCAATACTGGTGTGTACCAAATAGGGCGAAAGCGCGAGGTAAGAAAGAGTAAGAAGGGTGCTCATAATGTTGTTCGCGCACATCATCTGCGGGCCCTTGTATGGCTGGAAAGATTGGAAGATGTAATCCTGCGTGGTATTCGTCAGACCATCAAATAGTAAGTTGATTCCTAGAAGCAAGAGTCCCCAGGTACTATTTCTATCCGGGTTGATGGCAGCTTTTGAAGGTTTCGACTTTCCTGAACCTGCATGTAGAGTAAAGACAGCTACACCGGAAGTAACAGCTAGAACGACCAGGTACTTGTACAGCGGATAACGGCGCTGGAAGAGCGTAATGTGCAAGAACATAACGGGGAGAAGCTTGCATGATTTCGCGAGGATGAAGGTAATGTAGTCGATATGAGCGAGCGAGGCATAGCCGAATGGAGAAGCAAGAGAAGACGTGACGGCTACGAGGAAGAGCGGGACGATGATGCGGCGGTTAGGGAATATGGGCGCGGTTGCTGAGCCTTTGGTGTCGTATTGCAAGTAGACGTAGCCGACGAGAGCGGCGAAGAGGGATTGTACTGTGTTGAGGAAAACGGGGAATTTGAATATCTCTTTTTCGGATCCATATGGTGTGGTGGTAAGTCGTTCTTGCAGAAGAGCCCAGGTCAGACTGGGCTGAATATTAGTACTGGTTTACTTCTTGATTTTACATTTGGGAAATTATTACACGACTAAGTACTTACAATGACCCGTAAATACCACCAACAGCGATTAGAAACTGCAATGCGCCGGCCTCTTTCACGCCCGGCACATTATCTTCCAGCATCTTCTCAGCAGTGCTCCCATGTAGTAAAGTCTCATTCTCATTCCCGTTCATCCGTTTTTCTGAGTTTCTGGCACTGCGACTCGGTGTCCCATCTACTTTGCTGGTATAATCGGAAGATGGCTCCCTCCTCAGAGGTGTAGCTTGTTTCGATCTCGCCATTGCGCACTCTTTACTTTACTGCGTTACAAAGTTTGAAATGAACGACTGGGAAGTGTCAAAGTAAATAAACAAAGAAATTGGAAATGTGAACGGCTGAGTGAATATAAAGTAAAGCAATGGTCTAAAGTGAGGGATGAGCTTGAGAAGGCTGAGGGACAAGCTGGCCACAATTATTTGGTCTGGGGTTCAGCTGTACCTGCCGCTTTTCCTTTTCGAGCGACTAGATAGCGGCGCGAACTGGCATTAATGGTCGAGGAAAGATCCTGGTTTAGAGGTCTAGATCTGACACATGGTTGTTACTTGACTTCCTCTTCCTCATGCTTATTGACCTAACTCGCTTTTAACTTCGTAACATTACTTGAAACTGTCCTTGACTTAGTCCGCAATCCTCATCATTTCAATTACATAATTACCAAACAGTTACCGATTGCGGGCTGGAATTCAACACATCCACACTCCATATTCACCCCACTTCACCCCTCGATTTCCTTCGCAGCCAATTCAATTCGGACCCGAACAGAATTAAGAGTAATTAACCTACTACAAACTCATCATGTCCGGCGTCGACTCCCCCGAAATTCTCGCCGCCTACGAAGCCGTCCGCTCTGACAAAGACCCAATAAATTACCTGATAATCAGCTACGCATCTGCTATCGGCGACAAACTCACCCTCTCATCCACCGGGACGGGTGGCGTCTTGGAACTAGCACAGAAACTCGACCCCTCACAGGCGCAATATGCCTACGTGCGCGTGGAATATGCGAACGACACCGAGAGCAAGAGAGTGAAATTCGTGCTGGTGATTTGGATTGGGGAGGGCACGAAGGTAATGCGCAAGGCGAGAGTGAGTATTGAAAGTGGTGCTGTGAAGAAGGTTTTGGGACATCATAGTATTCAAGTTGATGCGAGGGATAAGGGGGATTTAGTGGAGAAGGATATTGTGGTTAGTTTGAGGAAAGCTGGAGGTGCGGACTACAATGGTGGGAGGGGATAGAGTGTGATGATATGGGAAGCATGTGTGAAGCGATGGGCGTTATTGAGGTGGAACTAAAGCATTTGCCGGACACAGGTCGGATGTACAGAACAGGTAGCGGAACAACAGCTTGAAGCTCACTGCCACGATCTTGGCTTACGTGGTACTGATTAGGGATATTGCGGAAATAGCACATGCTCCTGGATACCTTCTTGATTAGTAGCTTCAAATGTAGTGAAATCTATATTCAGCAGCAGATCAAAATCACGCTTGAGATTTGACGTGTTTGGACTTCTTCAATGCTCGAATTGCCTAGTCTAAGAACCTGTTTGCGGACACCATTTCTCTCCTATAGAGACCATGATATCGAAATGATCGTAAGAAGACCAGGAAGAGGAGTGCCGAATAGGACCATGCTGGAGAGGAAGGGAGCGAGCTCGAGAGTCGAAAATCCAGATGTACTGGTGTGGAGTAGGGGCAATGTATTTCGTGACTTGGAGAAGAAGTAGGATCATAGCCGTATGAATGACGAGATTAGGGCGATTCTCGTGCGTTCTGGTAAGGACTTCGGTTTAACAGAGAGGCCGGGACAGAGTGGCGGTGTCTCGAGTCGTTGAATGTCAAGGCGAATCGTCTGAATCGAGTATCGAGGGGAGTGACAGTTGAAAAAGGCGCTACCTGAAGTGCACACTATCAAGCGCTGATGACCGTAAATTCGTAAAGTCCATGTCGTAAAAGAAAAGAAAACATCGAGAAAGTAACACAAGTGCTTTTGTAGGAGGGAAAACAATTCATTAAAGAGTCGCTGCAATCGTCCAAAGATCCATCGTAATAACAGCCTCGCGGCAAGTCAGATCTGGAAGAATCGAGAGTGCTAGTCGGCTTAGAAAGAAAGGAGATGAGGAATCAGAACCTAGTCCTGGGCATTACCCTGGCTACGGCGCATCTTCTCAGCTTCAAGGTTCTCGTACAACAAGTAGAGAGCAGTCTCATTGGCCTTAGCGCTGCCCATGATGGTGAACATGCGCTCCCCAGTATCATCATGTGGTGCCTTGGCAATGCTGATGCGAGCTCCGGAAGTTTTACGGATCTCACTGATCTTGCTTCCAGCTCGGCCAATGATACATCCAACCATGTCAGATGGAATGCTGATGTTCTGAGTCTGAAGCTCCTCTCCATTCTCATCATGGGTAGGAGGTCCTCGTTGCGCAGCGTCAGAATCAGACCGACGATTGTTGTAGGATCGGGGAGCAGTCTCGCTGAAGTCGTTGCCATTGCCAGTGCGCATGACACGATTGTTGTTGTAGCTGTCACGGCCATTGCCAGCGCCTTGTCCAATACTTGGTCCTCCTCCTGGCTGAGTACGGACAACTGGGTTGTACAATACAGTGCCGGTCCCTCGTTGCCAATCATCAACCAAGCACTTGCAAATTTCCCAAATAGCCTTTTGAATGCCCTCAGGGTTACCCTGAACCTCAACAATGCGCTCGGTTGACTGAGGGAGCATCTCCTTTTGGGCGACCATGCGAACACCAGAGACATCCTGGATGTGCTTGATCTTGAGACCTTGTCGACCAATGATCGTACCCATCTGGTTGTGTGAAATCAATAACTTGATTGCTAGAGCTGTATTAGTGTGATGCTTCACAAAAAAAATAGACACTGACTTACGGTGAGTGCCAGTAGTAGAAACTACACCTCCCATACCCATCTGTGGTGCACCCTCTAACAAAGCCTTTGCGACAATGGAATATGCCTTCGAGATAGCATCACATCCTCCAGCGATTGTCAAGACACGGTCATGGACACCTTGAACGACCTTGCTAACACCAGCCTTGACACCAGTCTCGTCACGAAGATCCGCAACATTCTTGCCGGCCTTGCCGATAATAACACCAGCTTCCTTGGAAGACACAATAGCACGGAGCGTAAGTTGCGCCTCAGCATACTCTTCTTCGGTCTTGGGAAGGGGTTCGCCATCAGGTCCCAGTCGACCCTCGTCATTGTTGACGTTCAGGTTATTCATGGTATCAGCGAGATCATCGCCGTTGGGGGCATTATCTTGAGGGGAAGACATGTTGGATTGGGTGAGTAGGTAGAGTGGTAAGCAATAGTCGTTATTCTTGAGGGACGTCGGCTTGAGACAATCAGCTAAGAACTCTCGAAAGTAAGCAAGTCACTCCAGAAATAGTAATGAAAAGTGAATTCGAAAGTGAACAGGCAACAATAGTAACGCAATCAATCCACATATTCTTCAATGGAGCGAGAAATAGACGTACCTGACTGAATATCTCGAAGAATGCGCGGATTGTTTGAGAGAGGTTTGGTATTTGAGGAAGTGGGGTGGAATGTGAGAGTTGGAGGAGGAAGGTACTTCGAAGAAGTCGCGATGTGATTGTCGCGAAGTAAGGTGGAAGAGGAGGAGGTAGAGGTAGAGGTAGAGGTAGAGGTCGAGTCGGATCGGATCGGATATGGAAGAGAGAAGAGGTGGAGGGGGGTGAGGTGACGAGACGTGCAGGTACGACGGTGATGTTGGAAGAGAGGGAGGAGGGGAAAGGCAGAGCAGAGCGAAAAGTCGTCGCGGTGGTAGAACAAAGGTTTGATACTGTTTTGCCCCGCCCCTGCTAGGCTAGTGGCAGTTATTAGAGCTAGTCCTACTTCGTTTAGCTCGACTATATATTACGGGGCTCATATCAAAAGAAAACATCAGCGAAGCCTACCTATTTCTATTGCAAGGGTGGGTGTGTTTCTTCTACAGTGATCTGCTACGACAATACTACTGTACTGATCTCTGCTAGGTACTGTTGTCGTATATACTGCCTGCTAGTAACTTACTTGGAAGTAGAGTTACAGTGGGCCCGCACTCAGGCAGCCAACAGCCACCAAATAGCGTACCAATGTTGCAATACCTCGTGGAACCTTGAGGACAGCTGGCTCACTGCAAATCCTAGTCGAAGCTTCTCATTGGCCCCAATGCCATCTTTTCTCGACCAATTGACTCGACAATCGCTGCTCTACATAGCTAGAGAGACATCCGGAGACGAGTAGTTGACAAACTGATTCCCACAAAAGACATGTCACTATATAGCTGTCAATCCAATTGAAATCTTACCTGTATCTGCAGTATGTTATCGGGTATATGATAGAGGATAATTGCCTAACGATGAGTTTGGATTGAGATGTGACATATGAAGTTGTCTTTGCACAACCTCGATAGCATGGGTGGGCGCACGGCATGAGAGGACTGCAGCCAGATCCCCTCTTTCCACACCATCTGTTTGCCTCGTTTGCCTCGATTGCGTGCCGCTAGTGAGTAGTCGGGCTGTCTAGATAGTAGACATATGACCAACAAATTGATGCACAGCATCCTCTTATCTTCCGTGGGGCATTTGGGCACAGTCGGCTTGTATTTTCCACGAGCAATCATGTCTGAGGCTCCGTTCATGACTTTGCCTTACTCGCTTTCATCGTACCCATGTTGAAAACTCCTTCTGAATCCTCCAACAAGGATGGCCTTGAAGTAGGCTCCCCTCCATCGTCGCCAAACAAAAAGGCCGCCTTTTCCCGGCTTGGACCTGAAGTTGGGCGTCTTCCTGATTTGAGGAACGGGGATATCGAGCTTGGGGGCGACGACTGTACAGAAGAAGATGAGGGTATGTCTGGTTCTAGCATCCATGAAAAACTAGATTGTGCGATGGTAGATCGGGTTGGGACTGGCGCCTTTGGCCTCGGAGTCAATAACGATTCCGCCTTTTCGGTACTTGTTTGCTGATCGGGAAGAGTATCAGTCTTCCGTGCGACGACTGGCACTGGATTAAGATTCGTCGATTCGGTTGTCACAGTCTCGGAGGTCGCCTGAGTGTCTGGATTTTTGGTTGACGAGGTTGACGGCTCTAGCGCTCCTACTTTTGAAGGTATTTCTGCTGCAGGTTGTAGGGCTGATACAGCCATCAGGGGGTCTGACATAGGAGGAGCGGGATGTAAGTCTGGGAGAGGCATTGTAGAGTCTTCCAAGTAGACTTTGACAAAATCTACTTTGGCAATTGCCAAATCCATCGCCTGGACGTATTTCTCCTTGTCCCCTTCAGGTGACATTGAAGCAATTCGAAGGTCGTCCATAGCCTGTTCGAGCATTCGGGCAAGCTGCTGGTTTCGGGCAAGGATGGCGGTAATTGAAGCTCTTGGATTCGGAATGGGCCTTCCTTCATCAAGAGACCATCTCATAACATCGGAAGTCCGCCTAGGACTATTCCTTGCCGTTTGAAGTCCTTGCATCTGTTTCTTAGCCTCACCAACAGCATCTCGAACGGCTTGATTGATGCCAAGTCGCTCTCCTCGCTCGAAAACACCTTTGGCTGCCCCTTGAAGAATAGCTTCGACCCCACCTTGCTGCTGAAGAAATCTTGCAGGTGATGGAACAGGGGATTTTGTCCTAGATATGGCGCGCTTGTGGCCCGGCGATTGACCAAGAGGTGTAGTCGGTCTAGAATCCGATGAAGAAATAGCAGGCGATTTTCCACTGTACTTGCTAATGATCGTCACACCTCCAGCAACACTAAAGTTGTCTCGCAGGAAGATCGCATCATCCACAAACGTATAGGGTCCATTTGGCGCTATTGGCGAGGGATATTTGAGTAATAGCATTAAAGCGAACGAGTAATTAGCTTCAAGCACTGATAGGAGATTAGTAATTTTTCCTCGCAAATCAGAGTAACTCACATTGCCATCTAATCCTCAGAAGCATTGCTACGCATACCATGTCTATCAGGTCCAAGCCAGGATCTTCAGCTAACAGAGTATCCCATAAGGCTAATAAATCATCGAATGGAAATTCTCGCCCGAACAGAAGTCGAATCCATCGGCTACAGCAATCAGTATTATCAATGGTGCTAGACACTTGAAGCAACTTACATCAAGAAGATCTGTGGTAAAATCTCAATGTCGATCAAATGTTTCGCGAGTTCTGGATCTAATCGAGCCAGATAGACCTCGTGAACTCGTTTGCTTCGCTCCACGATCGGTGAAACTCCTTGCTGGGGTGTACCCGACCCTGTGGTACTTTGCCTTTTGTCTGGTTCACCCAATTCATAGAATGATTTTGCTGATCGCATCACAAGCGAGAGGAGAGTGAACGCATCATGCTCAATGTAAGCAGGGTCTAAAGCCAGCTTCATGAGCGAATCTGTACCAGCGGTGGACTCGATGGTGCCCTCGCGTCCGTCTATAGCATCCTGCTCTACAACCCAAAGGATCGGAGCCAAAAGTTCATGCATGCCTTGCCGATATCCCACATCCTGGTTGATCTTGCAGAATATGAACAATACATCTAGTAAGATTCTCTGGGTTTCGGGGCGTCGAAAGTAAGGTTCTTCTGGCATGCAGCGTTCGACGTCTTGAAAGATCTCGGCTCGTATCTCCTCATCCTGTCGCAGGGTATTCCAGGGTGACTTATTGCATCAGCACAGTCAAGAGGCATCTGAACTTTCTTCCGTCACAAGGAACTCTTACGTGTTGGTTATCGTCCAATGGATCTAACGCAGACGTAACTTCGTTTGGATTTTCTATGTATCGTAGAAAATGCTCTCGGAGTGAAGTGTAGGCACTGCGAGAATCGTCCAGTGCTCGTGACCAGCTTGTGACATCAGTGCTCTGGAAGAGCAGAAAAGCCTACGGCAAAATGGTCAATTTTGTGCTTGAATGGAGCGAATCCAACACGACGCACCTTCCAGCAAACAGAACGAAGCCCAGATGTGCATGGACTAACGTCACTATCAACCTTCACCGATTTCTTAAGACTGTCGAGGCTGGCAGCATGGCTTGTTGTAACTTGCCACCGGAGTCTGAGACATGATTAGCGTTAAGCATGGTTTGACTGAGCACGATTCCAACCTTGCTTCCTCCAGAGACCGCATCACTACAGAGTATACAGGCCAAGCCAGGAAGATCTGAAAAAAAGTTGGGAACTCGAAGTTGGTTTACGAGGCTGGCAATGAGCCGTGGCCAGCCCAGCCCAGCCCTGCTGCTGGGTGCTTCTAAGTTGATGCACGCTACAGAGAGGGTACTGCACCGCCAATCACAGGCTCGGGATGGCGGGCAGTCAGCCTTGCCGTCCAAACATCTCGTCAGGTCTTCTCCTGTCCAACTCAGCGGCCAGCGGAAACAACGGGAGGGTTTCGCTTGCGGAATACATTCTGAGTTGGGTTCTTAGCTCAAAGTTCGTATCAGAGTTGAGCTAAGTATCACGTCTAGGCGGAACGTGCACGTCAACAAAGCGCTCGGCAGGCGCCGCAAGCAGCGGTGCTGCTGTTGATATACTCGATGATACAATGATACCCGGTTCGGCCTTTCGCCATATCTCTCACAATCAGCCGTTATGTCATCCGATCTGCTCGCCGAATTTGACAGCTTCTACAAACCTGCTTCGGACAAGCAGCCTACTACAACACCAGCATCGAATGACTTCTCCTTTCTAGGCACTTCATATCAGTCGGGAACGGTCAGCCATGGAGGACAGCAATGGAAGCCTTCAGCAGAGCATCCGGTGGGGAGTATTTGGGGAAATATGAACAGTATCAAGCCTACTGTATTACCACAATCGAACTCTACAGGCCAAGATGATGTATGGGGATCATTCGAGGTTTCTGTACCACAAACCAAGGTACCTGTCCAGCCCGTGTCTATTGCGCAGGCCAATTATGGGGATCGGGGAACATCATCTGCCAGTCAGGCAAGGCCAGCAGCAGCTCGAAATTCTACACTTGATGTTTTCTCCAACAATATGGACGATCTTTCGAACTCCAGAGGAAATACTGGACCAAGAATGGAAGTTACAAAAACCAGCCCAGCCCAGAAGCCTTCCTATGATAGAGACATTTTGTTTGATGCTGATGAGGCGTCAGCAGAAATTGAGGATGACGATGAGTTTGGGGACTTTGAGACAGTTGCAACACCCGAGCCTGTGTTGAAGCCACGGCCACAGCCACAACCTCTCCCATCTCAATCACTCATCAATATGTTTGGTGCAACTACTTTGAAAGATAAAACTTTCAAACGGCCTACAGACTTGTTGGCAACTCCATCTGACCCGAGCCCGGGTTTGCCATATCCACAAGCACCCAAGTCGCCATCTTTCCGAGAGAGAAACCCGTTCGGTGACATGGGACCGATACTAGAAACCAGACAGCTTTCAAACGTGAAAAACGAATCAAGGCCCAACTCGACATCGCCAGTAACCGCATGGCCAAACTTTGCACCTCCTAAACCAGACCCTTACGTCGATTCACTAGCAACAAATAACGTTGAGCAAGAATGGGGTGATTTTGCAGAGCTGCCGTCAGAAACACCTGTTTTAAAATCACTAAGACCTAGCACTGGTATTGAAGCTGATGCTTGGGCCTGGGATGTCGCAGATGGTGTCATAGCGGCCAAACCAGAAGTAAACGAGGCACCTCCTACAAATATCCCACCGCCCTCAGTAATTCTAACTCTTTTCCCACCCTTGTTCGATCTGCCGCAATCACGCCTGTTCAAAGCAGTAGCTGATCAGCCCTTCTCTCTGAAGAACCGTATAATGTCAGATCCTTCTACTATCTCCTTTCTGCGAGCTTACCTCCTTATCGCAACTGTAGCTGCTCGCATCATAGCCGGAAGAAAGCTTCGCTGGAAACGCGATGGTTTCTTGTCACAAGCTATGAAAATCGGACCCGTGGCAGCTGGCGGCAAAGGTGGTATGAAGCTTACCGGAATTGACAAATCAGAAGTCGTTCGTGAAGATCGAGAAGCGGCGGATGTTTTCCGGGTGTGGAAAGACCAATTAGGACGTCTTCGATCTGCAGTTGCGGTTGCAAATACCAGTTTGAGAGACTCTTCTTCACACTTAGCGATTCCGGAGATTTCAGAGGCAATGCATGTTAGGATTCAGGAAGGTGGAATGACGGCTCCGAAACAGTGCCTGATCTGCGGCTTGAAACGAGAAGAAAGGATTGCAAAGGTGGACATTGCGGTCGAAGATAGCTTTGGAGAGTGGTGGATCGATCATTGGGGACATAGAGCATGCAAGAACTTTTGGCAAGAGCATCGGTCGAATCTGAAAGGGCGATGATGTATCGCAACTTTCAAATCCTTGATAGCCTCTAGCGCCTGGCATGCACAAGGCGTCAGATGTCGACATTTGACCTGGCGGCTTCAAAAGAGAGCCGCGAAGAAAAAAAGTCCTGTCTCTAGCTCTTCAGATCCGTTTCCAGAATTTCGGCTCAGATTTCGGGGTCCTTTCTGTATATAGCGGCAAGAAGAAAATATGCCACAAAGCAGTTTCACGCTTTACCAACTCTTGGGCCGAAAATTCTTGTTGAGAAAAATAAATCTAGGAGTTCATAGACTGGGTGAGTTTCGCATCTAGCTATACCCCTATTGATCGCATAATGCACAAGTTTGGCAGTATATTTCAGGAATTGTAACGAGATGAACATTTTATTATCTCATCAAAGTCGAGATCGATATGTTTCCTGCTTTGTTGGTTGGGGCTAGAAATCCCGTCTGAAGCTTGTTCGGAGTCATTAGGCAGAAAATTGAGGAAAGAGAAGACAAGTTGAAGTGGTTGTTCAGCGAGATTTTAGTGTGCCTCTTGAGCTGGGAAGTTTATCAACATATAGTCGCAGATACTTCTCTCCACCTCCGCATAGACACATCGTTCACTTTGACCCACCACACTGCTAGATTCGAATTATTAACAGCCTGTTGAGCTTCAGATTTCCTGGCAGGGATATCTCCACGGAAGCCGTCATCAATATCGTATCTGCTGTGCAGTGAACTTCAGTGCCGGTCGCGTCTTCTCACCTCGTGACTATTGAATTTGTCAACTGCATTCGGTAAGCAAGACTCACTGTCTTCATCTTAGTGACTCATTCTGAAGATTGTCTCGTCCCTAGGCGGTTGTATCTGCGTCACTTCTTTCACGATGCGCCTGCTTCTGCGGAAGCAAGATATCCATCTCACACCAAACCGAATCATCTTCAAATCCCCCCAAGATGAACGCAAACTACCGTGACTATACTGGCCATCGCTGGGAACCTGTCTGGAATGATGAGTGTAAGTAAATCCAAGAATTGTAAGGCGTATCGAAACTGATACCATAGAGACCTATTCCAAGCCTACGCCCCGTTCGAAGATGCCGCTCGTCACCGTGAGCTTGATCTTTTGATCACTATCAACCTCGTTGCTAATATGCTGCAGACCCTGTCTTTCCTGACGGCCTCATACCAGACAAGAGTATGTCTTTCACCAAGCAGAGCCTGGCGGAGGAGAAAGAGAGTACGCAGCAGAAGACAATGCCGATGAGGGCGAATATGACCAGGATTTCGAATACCCACAGGCCCACAAGAATCGTCGCCGAGATCAACGCCGCCACAATGGAACTCGAGGCCAGCGTCATAGAGCTCAGCGTCCTCGACCATACACTCCTTTCGGACCATAACTTGACAACACCCAGCCCATCATTTCTGGCGCCGACAGAATGATGGAGATGCCGATGGATGCATTCAATACGTTGTTTGAGGGACAGGAAATTGCTGACACCCCAGCCTTCGTTATCCAGGACCTGACGGGTGCTGCTGTTACTGGGCTGAAGAATCAGGGCGGATTGAGGGCGACGATTGTTGTCAAAGGTAGTGAAGGTCAAGTTGCTGAGGCTTCTGATCTCTTGGAGGATTATCAACTGCATTACAGCATTAATGGCTATGCTGAGGAACATCAAGCTGCGTATGCCCCATCCTATCGCCGTGGAAGAGGGAAAGGGAGAGGGGGTGTGCGAAGAAGTGGACGGGAAGATGGAACAGGTGGTGGAAGAGGACGTTGAAGACAGGGGAGATGCGAATGATTTTTAGGCAGAGTGCTAGAGGACCGACGTTGTAACGATTGTTATCAGGACATTGATATGGCAAGCTGGTCTCTTCAAGACCGAGTATCTGTGGTACATGGAATTTGAGCTCGCTCTTTACTTTCGAAGGATTTTGTAGATTATTACCATGTTAGAAGTGTTTTCTTTTCTTTGCAAGGTAGTTCGCTAAGGTCAGAAGAGAGTTAAGGGTATCGGACCACCCGAACAGAATAGCATTAGCGTAGGGGATTTCTGTGGCGTGGAGATCTGGTGTCGGAATAAATACAACAAATAATCTCAAGTTTTAGTATACATCAACTTGTTCGTCCTACAGCAAGCATTTATCTCCAAGCATTTCGCGTAAATGGGGTTCCAAGCATTTTGATTTCGACTATTTAGAGGTCCTCGACGTACTGGATGTTCGAGAGGCATCACTTGGTTTAGACCTATGACAATGGCATTGCACCCGAGTATCACAACAGTTTCGAGTTCAATTACAACCTTAGCAGTATTTTCGGTATTATTTTTCTGACCCCAAAGCTGAAAAAGTCAATGAGTCCACACCCGACCGAGAGGCATAGCAGAGCCAAGACAACAAAAGGTAACTTCGTAACAAGGCCAGTTTTTGTTTCCCAACTTCCTTTACCAACACGAACAGTTAATAAAACACCGTCCGCGCCCCTTCAGGTACGTCTAATTTAATCCCTACGTACATGATATTAAGTGGATTATATGACTCTGTTCGGGAATGCGCCTTATACCACAAATCAAGCTTAATCGAAAGGTCAAGCTTTTCTCTCGCGTCTTTCTGTTATGCTCTTCACGATACTTATACCTTACTTCACTCGCTCAGCAAGCAACGAACTATCTCAATACCTAGAGAAGAGTTATCACTCGCCCATTCGCTCAGAAGATATGATTTTACACTCTCCATGCAGTTCTCGTTATTTTTGCCGTTAGCCTTTTTTGCGCTCGCCACCTCCGCCGCGCCATACATCGTGACATCCTACGTTGTTCTTTCTGTTGCAACTCAGAGCGTGCGCATCTATTCTGGATGCCACAGCACACACAAAAATTCAGAGTATCTATACACCAGGACAGGCTCTGTAGCCAAGCCAACAGATTTTAAAAATTCAACTAACTCTACCTCGAAGTATTGCGTCGTTTCAATCTGAAATCTGTAAAGTCAGGGTTTCCGAGCATGGACGAATGATCTTTGATCCTTTCCCCCTTTATGAAGTAGGAAGTCATCTCTATAGTAAAAGTAACTCTTCTAAGAAATATAACTACTAAGTGAATTTTATTATCTAATATACTATTATTAGTTGGCGGACGAATTGGGCTTGGGTTACAGTCATGTGCGAGACAACGACCCTAAGAGTCTAAACGATGACTTCCTCAGAATATTTCCAGTCTCTTCGCGCCAGGACGTATCTTCCTCGTTGTCGACACTGTAGCACAAGCCGATACTCACCGCCAGCTTCTCTTACCTTGTAGCAAACCTTCGGTTCATCACAGCCAGGATCTGCACGCCATATCTACAACTGTGAATCGTGGTACCCAATCCTCAACTTGATGTATTGTTGACTCAAACGAGGCGTTTGCCGTCAGAGGAAAACATTGAGTTTTACCGTAGCGCAGGACTTAAGCCGCGAAAGAATACAGGACGTTGATAAAGTCATAATTCAGTGTTATATGATTACTTGATAACCTATAGTAATAGGTTTGCCTCAATCCCCTTCTCGTTTGCAAGCTAGCATATTCCAGAATCTCAAGGGATTCAGATTGGCTCCAGCATCCTCGAAACAGCTCGATGAAACGACGAATTGGCACCAAGATGAGCATTCAAAATTCTAATTCAGCGCTCGTTAGACTCGCCCGAGCTCCATATTTACTTTCTTACCTAGGCGAGAAGCTTAAATCAGAAAGACGCATGAGCGACTAAGCGAAGGCATTTGTTTATGCATATTCTAGACTAGGCCCGCTCAACGCTCTAGGCACAGAATGACTCGATGCTGAGAAAAGCATTTATCTATCGAGAGTAGTCGTGAGATGTATCTGCTCCGATCTTTTCTATTCAGTTTATTTGCTTGATCCCGCAGAGAAGCACATCAGCGTGATCGTTTAGATAAAATACTTTGGCTTCCGCTTTACGATTATTGAATATTGAATCTCGAATATGACAAGTCCGAATTGGTATTATTTTTAAAATTTTCGCTGTCAAATCATCAGTGCAACGCATTGTAGAGCATCTGTGCTCGACAATTGAAGGGAAAGGAACGTACTACGAGTTCGAACTGGTGTCAGGCAATGACTCGAAAGCCACACAGGGATGTTCGGAGGAGAATGAATGCGTTTGAAGCAATCATCTGGGTACCTGTTGTGAGAGGCCGAGATGCTAATGATTATACTATGCTTGGAGATGCATCTCCGGAACGTATCCTCAAGCTCTAGTATCTGGGGTATGGTAAAGCTCGTTCAATCATTGGTTCGCTTGGGGCTGCATTACTCCGGCAGGCGCCAGGATCGTGAGCGAGAGGAGCAGCTGATATCCAGCAACAACATCATCATCTCTCACCATAGGAACAGCCATCCCTTTATTCAGTATAGAAAAGTCGGATTAAGCCATTTAAGAATATGTCACTTTTGCAACTTGATCCCTGCCCGACAATTAACCGCTACGATGATGACTCCACTATCAACGAAGAAGCTATCACCCCCCCTGAGACCGTCGTCGATATTCTTGAAGATCTCGATCCTTTGAAATGACCAAAAGGTAGCGTCCCGTGGCCTGGAAATCAGTATATCATCCGATGCACCATTTCCGGTCAAGTTCTGACCCTTATCGATGGGCAGGTCGTGTTAGCCTCACCTGGTAAGTTGTAGTGGCTTTTCATTTCTCTACATTTTACAGATGCTCCACGGATACCTGGAATTGATTCTAAATGCTTCTATATATCCACAATCATATCCAATTCTTTCATTCTGTTCCAAAGAATCTAAGGTATGGAGTAGTGCTGACAACTCGTGCAGGAGGTCGAGGTTCTATCCATTGGGCCTGTGTTCAGACCAAAGGCTGGCTAGGCTTCAAGAACACAGTGTCCGGGAAATATCTAGGCCACGATGTCAAGGGTAATCTTCGCTGCTCAGCTGCCCGTCATAATAGCTGGGAGAACTTTTGCGTAAGACAAACTCCTGATTTGGATTACATCCTTCTTATGACGCACTTTGAGAGGCTTTGGCATGTGGGAAAGAAGACTGAGAACGCGGATGTAAAATCGGCGAAGGTTGGCGAGAACATGGAAGAAGCAATGCTTTGGGAGTTTGTTAAGGTTTGATTTCTGGGCCGGGATGGCTGGGGTGTAAATGATGGGCGCTGGGTGTTTAGGGGTTGGGATCGATGGGTAGGCGAAAGATACTGGGCTATGAAGCAATTGCTGGCGTTCGGTTTGAGTACGCGGCTTTCTTTACCTCAAAATGAAACTGGGAATTGAAAGCAACACAGCTTGGATTGTGTCTGACGGCATGGTTTCTGTTGCTGATACTAGAAACTCAAAGATCTATGATGGAATTTTCTGTAATATTTGAAGTTGGTAAGATCGAAGACTTTGCAGATTTGTCGCCTTATTTTGCCCATCGAACTGAGTGTGTTCCTGAACCCAATACTTGACATTCCTCCTTTTCACATCTTTCATATAGATCATTATTGAATATCTCTCGTCTCTCCAAGCATCAGTCCAGATATGTCAATTTCATTGTCATCCTATGGATCACAGGTCAGTCCGAATTGCTATCGAAGTTCTCATCAATAAATAGATCTCGGCAGCTTTAACTTTGCGCAAATCGAGTTTCCGACACTCTTCTCACTTTCCATCCTTACCTTTGATACCTATCGACAGGCTTGTAAGTCCTCTCCTTCTTCATCCGGAAGCGGGACTTGTCTAGCATTCTTGAAGTCCCGGGCGAGTTGAAACCACCATGCCAAATCCTTATCTGCGTAGTAAGATTGCTTCACATTTTGACCTCCTTCAAAATTGAGTTTTCATCTCTTTCCGAAGTCATTGAATGGATATTTGTTGGCTCTGTGTTGTGTTTCTTTGGCTCGATCTGTTGCGGCGCTGTTGAGGCAGTGTTGGAAGTAATACTCCGAGTGGCTTCTGGACCTTCCATAACTGACATTGTCTGTGTGTTTGAAAGAATTGATTTGTTGTTTTTATGAGCTTTGTGATGTGCCAGAAGAGCCTGGGACTGATGCATGTATTTATATGATTGAAATCTCGTTGCAAGGATATTATGGTTGCTGCCTAGAACTTGGGGTTCACGATTATAGGCGCCAGAAAATCCCGCCTCTTTTACTGGTGTTAGGAGACTCTAAAGAATTGACCATTTTAAAGTGAGTATAGGATGTTACCTAACGAATCTCAATGGGCTTCGGACAGAGATAGAAGCTTTCATCGCTACGGCATCAAGATTGTTGACTTTCGGACTAGTGTAGTGGCAAGCGCCTCTCATATCTAGAGCTATGAGATGTAGACCATATACATCAAGGCTGGCCAGACATTGAAATAATCACTAGCAGTTAAACTATCGATTCCAAATTTAGCGGTAGTCTAAAGCTCCTTCATTCAGTCATAAAACACTCCTTTGGTTGCGCACGTCCAGTCCACATAGTCGTCATAAAGAAATTCCTTATTTGCTCCCAATATCAAATGGTATCTCGTAACAGTAAAGCACGTATCAACTCCCAAAGTTCACACTCACCATATCCAACTCTCCGCCAATGTTAATTAGGCGTCGCCTCCGTCCTCAGAAAGCACAACAGGATCGTCCGCAAAACTCCCGGCCGTGATGTCTACGACGAACTTCTCCAATCTATGCGCCTCCTTCTCCCAATCATCTGCCTCCTTCCGAAGTCTAGTAATAGTCCTTCTGCACACTTTGATTTCGGCCTGGAGTTTACAGGCTTCCTCTTCTATTTCATGCTTGATGGCGATACCGGTTGATGCTTTCAGATCAGGATAGTCCGCTTTGATAACGGCAAGAATCTTGTTGATCAGGTCGAGCTTCCCTTCTGGTAGTGGCTCCTGATCATCAAGATCGATTGCAGCCTCGAGCCGAATCGGTATGGGTGAGACGTTTCGGCCTCTGAAATAACGATTCCCATCCCTGCCGCCAGTGACCGGTGTGGGTGGTAAGGCATTTCGATCGTCGTGCAATCTATCGTTCAATGGCTGCCCAGCCGATACAAACCTGGCGACTTTTGATGGTTTTCTGGAGGGACTAATATCGTATAAGTTCTCCTCTCCAAAGACGTTCTTATCCTCCTCATTTCCAACGACAACAAAATCTTCATCGCTCTCTTTTCCTTCTTCCTTCCCCTCGGATACATCACCGTCTGAGATGTCATTTATAGGACGCTTGCTCCCCAACTTAAGCCAGTCATTCATCTTTTTTGACGAGCCATTGTTCTTCGGCGATTTCGGCGTACGAATCTCTCGCGGCTTTGGAGGTTGCTTCCGTGGTGTCGTTGGGTTCAACTCCATCCACTTCTTAGCTATCTCCTGCTCGTCGCCCCATAAAAAGAACTGGCAAGGTTGTAGATCTTCTTCCTTCCTGGGGTCTCTAATAGGGCAAGAATATACTAGAAGAGAAAAATTAGCCGCTGTAGATTCGGGGGGTTTGGAAGGATCTTACCCTTTCTGCCTAGGTGACGACCTTGCGTGGTCTAAGGTAGTGGGGGAGTCAGTAATGGCTACATTGAGAGGCTTTTGAGAGGCAGATAAGACACATCTCAAGTTTATCTTAAGACATTGAAAAAGGAAACATTGGGCTCGCCAATTACCCACTGCTACACATTTCGCCAGTCTGCCACATCTGCAATACCACTCGTCTACTTCGAACCGTCCGCACCATCCCAGATGTTTCCGTGCAACAAAAGGGTTCTCCTCTCTACCTTCCATCGGTTTGTCACCGGCAGGTTGTGTGTGAGCCTGACCTTTGTCCATGCTGTGCTAGATATGGATCGAGAAACCGCAAAGCTGAAGTATTGTAAGCGATTGCGTGAAGCTGGCGATTTGAAATTCTTCGAGTAGTTTGGAGGAAGTGGCCAGCAGGATTCCACGACCTTGTATTACTTTACTTTCAGCTCCTGATCGGTGAACTGTCTGAGGTTCAGCTGATTCCGAGCGCGTAAAGTAGAACGAGGCTGGCGGTCAAACCCGCCTCCGGCCCAGCCACCTGAATTTTGGTATATGGGTTGCAGGCAGTATTCACTTTAGTTAATTAGTATTTTCAGATAATCCAAGAATTTCGTCAGGGAAATCATTCACTCTTCATCGAGCGTACAGCGGAATCTTTGTAACATATCAGATAATGTATCACGGTTGAGATTCAGGAAACAATTACCCCGCTACTTGTTCCCAATGTGCCAACTTATAGGGCCCGTCCCCGTTCTCGGGACGACCCGTACTCTAAAAACCAGGGTTTATGTCAGGACCATATTGAGCCTGCATCTTCTAGTGTTATTTCTGATGGCAAGGGTGGGAAGATGATAAGAAGTCCTTTTCTTCTTGCAAAGCCTAACTTAGTACAATCTTTGATATAGGAATAATTTCATGATCCTTAGTGATGTATTGTAAACAGAAAGGTAAACTCTCAGGTTCAGGTAGAACAAGAAAGACAGACTGGCTCTATCTGAGAGATTGTCGTTTTGAAAAGTGGGAGAAATCAGATGTTCGGACGTAGCGAGATAGAGGATATTGGAAGATTAGAAATGTCTGTCGTGCCATACCACCGAAATCTATGAAGTCGCTGTTGTAGAATCGATGTCATCCTGGTACCCTGCAGAAAGCCAGCTGATTGCAACCTTGCTTTAATTATGTTCTGGCGTACATGATTTATCCTTTCTTCTTGTAGCTGTTCTTCCATTTGGGATGCGAAACTATATCTTCGACCATCAATGCAAGTAGTCCTGAGCTTTTTATCTGCCATTCTGTACAAGCAACAAGAATTTATATGTGTTTAATATATGTAGCGAAAATATATCTGTACAATGCCATTCCAATGATTACTAGAGAATAAGTAGCCAAAGTCATACATCAGTCATCAAGGCCTTGATCCACACAGCTACTTTCTCCGCTACTGTTTCGCTATGATCTATCTTGAAATTAGCCTTTTTATCTATCGGGGAACGCAGGAATTTGACATACGTATACAGAATCCATGTGGGATACCACTTTCATCGATCATCATGACAGGCTTCGAACTTCCCTTATCTTCATTCTCACGTCCTCTGGCCGCTATGAGGGCGTCACGGGTGTGATCTGCCACCCAATGATCCTTGGTTGTCAGCCAATCCGCCGCATGTATATCTCTTAAACGCACATTTTTCCCAAAATAAAAAATCAGCTTCGGAGCTTGCGATTCGGAGCTCAAATCCTCATGCTCGAACCCCCAGATACCCTCACCCCACTTGTCTTCAGTAATGAAATCCATTTCATCCTTGGCCATGTGCCTTGGTCGAGTCAGTACCGTCATTTCTTGCTTTGACTACAGTGTCCACTTACAAAGCCTGCCAAACGCCCATCCGACTCTTTAGAAATCTGGTCGTGACCTCAGCAGCTTCGCGCGGCATCTTTGCTACGATCCCCACTAACCACTTCAGAGCACATTCTGGAGCCAGATACACCAATGCTTTGGCTACAATCCCCATCTTCTTGGCGAAATTTGGAATGCGAAATAAGGCGCTGATCTTACCCCCACTGGATGACTGGGCTATGTGCGTAACGGTAGGAAAGAGCAGGATGCCAGCTGGGATATTAATTGGGGAGGATTTTCCAAGCCGTTCGATAAGTTCTAGAAGGATGTAGGAACCGACTGAATGACCGACTAAGATCACGCTATGGTAATACTGCTCCGGCTCTGAATTTCTCTCCGAAGGTAGACACTGAGATTTGAGATTTGATAGCGAGATGTTAATCTGTTCTTCTAGACTATAAGGCGTTTTCCGAATTCCCAAGTCTGAGTCCACGAAGCCGGAGAGGGATCGTCCATAAATGTGGTAGATATTCTTATTGCCCTGAGATGAATTGAGAAGTCTGCAAAGGCTGTCAAGGAAAGTCTCATAGTATCCAATAAGTCCGGGATTGCCGGTAATGAAGTATATTAAGTGGTGAGCTGCGGAAGGCGACGTGGTCGATGGATTGATGATGAAATGAACAGAATCCGTTGACGAGGCCATTTTGGCTGATGTGATCTTGATGAGTATGGCCTATGCCTATGGATTGATGCTGATGATATCAGAATCCTGTTCAGGTTTGCTACCTAGATGTATTTCAAGGCTTCCTCGCCGAGGAAGACTTATCGACTTGTTTTGTTAGATGTGCTGTCTACAGTCAGAATCGGTGGTTCGATTAGAAACTAGAATTACATACATAGCTGAAAGCATATCGATTTGGGGCCTCTTGGGGCGACGCGATTTGGTAAACTTCAAGTAAGTTCAATATATCAGGTCATTATTCTTATAGTGTCCTTGATAACTTGGGTACCTTAGAGTATTGCCAGCCTTGATCTGGGGATACTCGGTCTCAGGCAGTGATCTGCAAATCAACACCTAAGACGGTCTCACTGCTCCAAATTGGGAGTCAGAAGTTCAGCAAACTCTACTCTCTCAAGGTGTAGTATCGTAGCGACCAACTTGCTTTAAGTGATAACTGGGTAAGCCTCGGCGAGTCTCATTTCACACGTGATTGATGACATAATACGTCGCCTGAACGAGCGCGATTCATCGGTCTAAGCGTGCTGAAGTATGCGCATACTCAAGAGTCCCGCAATTCGTACTCGACAGTTTCTACCCTTCGCAACTCCATCACCAAGGAAAGGACTCACCTGGGATCCAATCGCCCTCCCTAGCTCTTGAATCCAGAATCTCGACATTCAACACGTCGCATTCTACGCGAATGAACGCCGGTAGCATACACCATCCCATACACCCTCTACGACGGGCCCTCGCGATAATCTTCCATAAATCTACGATACATTCATCCCATCCACGTACGACTGACTGAGTGAGAAACATCGCGCCAAGCCCGTGCATCTACAAAAAGTTCCTGAACATCAACATTGTGACGCGCCGCTCACTTTTCACGCGCGACAGCATCATCTTTTACCTCCCCGACCTGCTATCGACTCTCGTTTGTGCCATTGGCGCCTCTTCTCCCAACCGCACATCCAGCTACGGGCCTCTCTGTCACATCAACCCTGATGCGCAAGGCTAGCTCCTGTTATGCGCCCAACCTGATCAGCATATCCACGAAAGCGCTTTATAAGTGACCTCAAGCAATTATGGCTTCTACACAATCCGCGCCAGCTGTACAGCAGCCTGGCTCATCCGTGCCGATGGCTATTAATCCAGAAAACACGAAGAACAATCTTCAAGTAAGTAGGTACCCAGCAAGTTCGGACAGGACACTAACACAAGGAAGAAATACAAAGCAATGAAAGATGCAGGTGTCTCGGAAAAAGACCCCGAATTTCAGAAGCTCCATCAATACCTTACCACGATGTCGCAACAACGTATTTTTCAAAACCAACGGGCAGCCTTTGCCCAGCAACAACAGCAACAGCAGATGGTATCCCAGCAGAACGGGACCACCGCAGCAAACGGCGCAAATGCTACACGAACTGCCCCAGCACCTACGACCGTTCCTACGACGCAAGTTGCCGCCACAACCTCTCTAGGATCATCCGTAATCTCTGCGACCCCATCCCTCCCTTCCGCTCAAAAGGGTGGAGTGCAACGTTCGACACCAGTCGGAAGCGGAGGATACTTCTCGCCCGAACAATTGGGAATACTCAAGTCGCAGATCTTCGCATTCAAGTGTCTCTCAAAGAATATGGGTATCCCACACGCAACCCAACAGCAACTTTTCTCGTCTCAAAAGAAGTCCGCTACATCGATTGAGGAAGTCTCTGAACCTTCAGCATCAAAGGGAGATGATGTGAAAACTGCTACGCATGGCGTCGATGGAGCCATTGGAGCAAAAGATTCCGACCCAACCAAGGTCCACGAGTATAAGGGCTTTTTATCCCCGCGCACTAAACTTCTGGACAAGATTGGGTACTCGAATCACCAAAGGCGTGAAGCAAGGCCACTTATTCCTAGTATCATGCCATCCGGGGTCAATTTCGAAAAGATTCGCCAGGAGCGCGAGGTCGTCATATACAACCGAATTCAAGCCAGGCTGGCTGATCTAAAGGCTCTTCCTGCAAATATGGCGCACTTAGAGGTTCGGGGCGACAAGTTGACTCTCGACGATTCGTTGAAGCGCAAGGCTCTGATTGAGATGAAGATGCTTGGTTTGGTTCAAAAGCAGCGCAACATGCGTGAGCGAATTGGACGCCAAATGATACAATACGACAATCTCGCCATGACGGCCAACCGCAGCCATTACAGACGTATGAAGAAACAGACGTTACGAGAGGCACGCATCACGGAGAAGCTTGAGAAGCAGCAACGCGATGCTCGGGAAACTCGTGAGAAGAAGAAGCACTCTGATTATCTCGCGACTGTTATCAATCATGCTCGTGAAGTTAACATTGCGGCCAACAATCAAAGAGTGAAGATTGGCAAGTTAGGGCGTATGATGGTTGCACAACATCAGAATATTGAAAAGGAAGAACAAAAGAGAATCGAGCGAACAGCGAAGCAGCGTCTCCAAGCATTGAAGTCTAACGACGAGGAAGCATACTTGAAGCTGCTCGACCAGGCAAAAGACACTCGTATCACTCATTTGCTCCGCCAAACCGATGGCTTCCTGTCGCAACTTGCATCATCTGTCAAGGAGCAACAGAGAAAGGCCGCAGAACGCTACGGAGATGGCGCAGGCGAATTTCTTGACGATTCCTCTGATGACGACGAGGAAGAGGAACAAGATGTCCGCAAAATCGACTACTACGCTGTTGCTCATCGTATCAAAGAAGAAATTAGTGCACAACCGTCCATCCTTGTGGGCGGTACGCTTAAGGAGTATCAAATTAAGGGTCTCCAATGGATGATTTCACTCTACAACAACAACCTCAATGGTATTCTTGCTGATGAAATGGGTCTCGGAAAGACTATTCAAACCATCAGTTTGCTCACTTATCTTGTTGAGAAGAAGAAGCAGAACGGCCCTTTCCTTGTCATCGTGCCTCTTAGTACCTTGACAAATTGGAACCTTGAATTTGAGAAGTGGGCTCCATCTCTGGCAAAGGTTGTTTACAAGGGCCCTCCTGCCACTCGAAAGCAACAACAACAACAGATCCGATATGGCAATTTCCAGGTCCTCCTGACCACCTACGAGTATATCATTAAGGACAGACCTATTCTGAGCAAAATTAAATGGGTGCATATGATCATTGATGAAGGTCATCGTATGAAGAACGCTTCCTCGAAGCTTAGTGCAACCCTGACACAGTACTACAACACGCGATATCGTCTCATTCTCACCGGAACACCATTGCAGAATAACCTGCCCGAGTTGTGGGCTCTTCTCAATTTCGTCCTTCCCACCATCTTCAAGTCTGTCAAGTCGTTTGATGAATGGTTCAATACACCTTTCGCCAATACTGGTGGACAAGACAAGATGGAATTGACAGAAGAAGAACAAATTCTGGTCATTCGTCGTCTCCACAAGGTTTTGCGTCCATTCTTGCTCCGTCGTTTGAAGAAGGATGTCGAGAAGGATCTTCCGGACAAAACGGAGAAAGTCATCAAGTGCAAGTTCTCTTCGTTACAGTCTCGACTATACAAGCAGATGGTTACCCACAACAAGCTTGTTGTCAGCGATGGTAAAGGTGGAAAAACTGGTGCCCGTGGTCTCAGTAACATGATCATGCAACTTCGTAAGCTTTGCAACCATCCTTTCGTGTTCGGTGAGGTCGAAAACCAGATGAACCCCCTCAACACAAGCAATGACCTCTTGTGGAGAACTTCCGGCAAGTTCGAGCTTCTTGATCGCATTCTGCCTAAGTATCAGAAGACAGGCCACAGAGTCCTCATGTTCTTCCAAATGACTGCCATTATGGACATCATGGAGGACTATTTGAGATACAGAGGGATCATCTTCATGCGCTTGGATGGTACTACCAAGTCCGATGATCGTTCAGATCTTCTGCGCGAGTTCAATGCGCCTGACTCGCCATATTTCATGTTCTTGCTGTCCACACGTGCTGGTGGTCTAGGTCTGAACTTGCAGACGGCCGACACAGTTATCATCTACGACTCCGATTGGAATCCCCATCAGGATCTCCAGGCCCAAGATCGTGCTCATCGTATCGGACAAAAGAACGAAGTAAGAATTCTTAGATTGATTAGTTCGAACTCAGTCGAGGAGAAAATCCTGGAGCGAGCCAAATTCAAGCTTGACATGGATGGAAAGGTCATTCAAGCTGGTCGTTTCGATAACAAATCTTCTGAAACTGATCGTGACGCTATGCTTCGTGTCATGTTGGAAACTGCGGAAGCCGCCGAGACTCTGGAGCAAGAAGAGATGGACGATGAAGAACTAAACGAGTTGCTCGCTCGTGGGGATCACGAAAAGGCTATCTTCGATGAAATGGACAAAGAACGTGCCAAGGATATGACCTACGGCACATTGGCTGGAAGCAAACGTATACCACGTCTCATGGCGGAGAGCGAGCTCCCAGAAATCTACATGTCTGACGGCAACCCAATTTCGGACGAGCCCGAAGAGATCAAGGGTCGTGGTGCCAGAGAACGAACTACCGTGAAATATGACGATGGTCTTACAGAGGAGCAGTGGCTCAACGCTGTTGATGATGACGAGGACTCTCCAGAAGCTGCTGCTGCTCGCAAGCAAATTCGCAAAAACCGCCGGGAAACAAATCGACTCAAGAGAGCCGGTGAGCTTCCAGGATCCATTGAGAACTCACCCGCAGGAAGTCGTGACAGTACCGAGGAGCCTGAGCCTGAGCCAACTCCAAAGAAAGGCCGTGGTCGCAAACCTGGAAAGACCGAAAAGCGTAAGGCTGACGAGCTCGACGATGAGCCACCTGCCAAGCGAAAGCGCGGTCCAACTGGCAGGCCTTCGAAGGGAGGAGCTTCTAGCGACATGTCTCCCAAGCATCGAAGTACTCTGCAAGCCAGCCTGCGAAAGGTGTATGATACGGTAATGAAGATCACCATCACGAATTCCGAGTCCGAGGAAAGTGATGAAGAAGGGCCCCCCGATGAAGCCAAGGGACCATATGTTCTCGTTGGCCCATTCGTTGCTCTTCCGTCCAAGAAACACTTCGCCGATTACTACAACATCATCAAAGAGCCAATTGCACTCAAGACAATGGAGAAGAAGATCAACAAGGAAGATTACTCGAGCCTCGCCGATTTGCTGAAGGATGTTCGCCTGATGGTTTCCAATGCGAAAACGTACAATGAGGAAGCTAGTGGAATCTGTATCGATGCTGGCAAGATTCAAGTAAGTTGATTCTGCTGGACTCCTAATCAATCTTCAGAATGCTAACCGTTCCTAGGATGCCTTTGAGTCTTTGATCCAAGAAGAGATCAAGGAACATCCAGAGCTTGGCGAAGGCGAAGGTTCCACACCAAATGGAGGCTCGACTGCACCTACAACGAATGCAGGAACCCCAAATCCAGGTCCTTCGAGTGGCAAGATCAAGCTAGTATTCAACGCCAATATTACCGGGAACGGTGGCAGTAGCGGTCGTCAAAGCGACGATGATTAGGGTCAATGTGGATCGAGGAACTAAGGACGGGATATCCTGCGATGGCGAGCTGTAATGAGTTTGGGGACGACTTAGCGTTTTTGGTGTTGCTGGCATGGAGTGGATAAGAATTGGCGTTTTACAGGCGAAATGAACACATTGATATCGTGGGCATCTTCTGTGGTGAGGCACCCCAGACTTTCTTAGGCTCAGATTGCCTAGATTGTTCTTTAGTAGAGAAACATTGACGATGTATGAGTTATAGCATGTAATTATCTTCCGATTGACCATTGAATTGTACTTCCTTATAAAAGCGCCTAAGATAACCTTCGCATCGTACCAAATTGCTTAATTGGAATTTTTTGTTATGTTGTAACTTGAATAGTAATTTATACTCACTGCCAGGCTTCCCAATGTTTGGTACAAATATCATGAGGTGAAACCATTGAACTCGTCAAACCAGAATGGGTATTTAGCTAGGGTGGGCTCTGAAAGGCTTAGCTCCAAGGCTGAAGTTCGAGATCGCGACTTCCACTCACTATTGGAGATGCCACAGCCTTTCGAACACCCCGTCCTCCAGTCACAACTATTCAGTAATTTTGCACTGATCAATAATTCACCGTCGGTTTCCTCTTCTATCCTGGCCAGATGTCCTGCGTCTATTATTTCACACCTTCTCTCTATTGAAAGCATTTGCGCCTCGACGCGCTTGAACTCGAGTCAACATATCTTCCTTTCACCTATCCGCAGACGCGCAGTCCGCCACAATGTCTGCAGTTGAGAATGGAGTCACCAATGGCGGGCTCAATGGACATGCTGCTACTTCTCCTGGGTACATGGTGATGAGCAAGCGCTTCTCGGACATCCCGTCTGCAATCGATATTCCAGTCCAGGGCGAGGACGACGACCAAGCTGTAGAAGTCGATCTCGAAGATCTGCTAGACGATCCAACCGAATTGTGTACACTACTCGAAAATGAAGGCGCTGCACGAACATACTGGATGACGGTATCTCTGGCATATGCCAAGCAGAAGAAAGTTGACCATGCTATTGAGATGTTGATCAAGGGCGGCCAGGCTATGAAAGGAGGACCCAAAGAGAAGCTTAGTATGCTGACCTGCTTGTGTTGGATGTACCTGTGGAAAAGCAGAGAGGCTCCTCGTGTGGCCCCAGAAGGCGCATTGGTTTCGGAGGCGAAGACGAAAGAATACTATTTGCAGCTCTCGACATCCACCCTCAATGAGGCTCTGCGAATCAATCCCGGATTTCCTCCTCTTTTCCTGGCGCGCGGTGTCCTTCAACTCCTTAAAGCTTCGCTGCAGGCTCCTTCGAAGTCCTCGGCCCCGGGCGTATTGGATCATGACAAGGCTGATATTCTGCGAGCATCCCTGAAGTCTTTCGAGGATGCTCTTCGAGTCTCGGGGCAAAGAAACATGATGGCACAGTTGGGTAAAGCTAGGGCACTCTTCTCGCTGGGAAGATACGCGGAGGCATTGGAAGGATATCAAGATGCTCTTCACAAGATGCCAGACCTGGTAGACCCAGATCCACGAATTGGTATTGGCTGTTGTTTCTGGATGCTAGGCTTCAAGGAAGACGCAAAGACTGCCTGGGAGCGTGCTTTAGAAATCAACCCGGATTCGAAAATAGCGAATATCCTTCTGGGTCTGTTTTACCTCGATTCGAGCTCACACGTACCTACGAATGGGCCAGAGTTCCTCAGACTATACAAGAAAGCGATGACGGAATACACACAGAAGGCATTCAAATCTGACAAGGACCTTCCCTTGACTTGCGCTACCTTTGCTGGATACTTTCTCTCGAGGAAGTCGCTACCGAATGTGGATACCCTCGCTCACAAAGCCATTCAGTACACCGATGTCAATGCTATTGCAAGTGACGGATGGTACCTCTTGGCTCGGAAGGAGCATTATGAAGATGAATATGAGCGAGCAGCCGACTACTACCGACGAGCTGACGAAGCCAGAGGCGGAGCTGATCGTGGATTTCTTCCAGCGAAATTTGGTGCCGCTCAACTCTCGGTGCTCAAAAGTGACTTCGGAGAGGCAAAGCTGAGACTGGAGAAGATCATTCAACAGTCGAAGAACGTCGAGGCTATGATTCTTCTGGGGACGATCTATGCTGAAGAGGTATTCCACAGCCAACCAACCAGTGCGAGGGAGGAAAAGTCGACAGAATTCAAGAAGGCCGTTGGGTACTTGGAGAACGTGCGGACAGCTTGGAAAGATTCGAAGAAGAACCTAGTCCCAGATGCATCGGTTCTCCTGAATCTAGCACGACTTTACGAGACTGACCAGCCTGAAAAGAGCTTACAGTGCTTACAGCAGGTTGAGCAGATTGAATACGACCAGGTTCCTGAGGAAGAAAGGCCCAAAGATTCCGAAGAGGAAACTACTTTTAAGAACAATGTTCGACAGAGTTTACCGCCTCAACTTCTCAACAATATCGGATGTTTCTACTACCAAGGCGAGAAGTATGAACAAGCCCGAGACATGTTCCAGGTCGCACTGAGCGCTTGCATCAAAGTTGGCGAGAAGCAGGAAGACATGGATACAGATGCCCTTGTAACGACAATCAGTTACAATCTAGGCCGGACCTATGAGGCCAGTGGACTACTTGATGAAGCCAGTACAGTGTATGAGGGGCTTCTCACCCGTCACAGTGACTACACGGATGCGAGAACTCGACTTGCTTACATCGCCCTTCGTCAGAGTCCAACAGAAGATGGCCCCAAGGCTGTCGCTAAACTTTATCAAGACTCATCTGCAGATCTAGAAGTGCGAGCCTTGTATGGCTGGTATCTTGGCAAGACTCATAACAAGAAGGGCCATATTTCGGAAGATCCTGAACTTCGTCATTACAAGCACACACTTCAGCAATATGAGAAGCATGATCGATACTCTCTGATCGGTATGGGAAATCTCTACCTCATGAGTGCCCGGGAAATGCGTCGAGAGACCGAGCAGGAGAAGGGAAAGAGGAGCAACATGTACATCAAAGCTGTTGAGTTCTTCGAAAAAGCACTCCAGCTGGACCCTCAGAACGCATATGCTGCTCAAGGTATCGCCATTGCCTTGGTTGAGGACAAGAAAGATTTTAAAACTGGTTTGACAATCTTCATCAAGGTCAGAGACACAATCAAAGATCCAAGTGTTTTCATCAATCTTGGTCACATATTTGCGGAGTTGAAGCAATACTCAAAGGCTATTGAGCATTATGAGCTTGCATTGACTAAAGCTCGCTCGCCTGATGCACAGATCCTCGTTTGTTTGGGCCGTATTTGGTTTCTAAGGGGAAAGGCAGAGAAGAGTTCGCAGGCATTCAGAAATGCTCTGGACTTTTCTCAAAAGGTTAGTCAACTATTCACCCTGATTATGTGTTTACCATGTTAACATAACTTAGGCTCTCGCACTCAGCCCTGACCAGATACATTTCAAATTTAACGTTGCCTTAATGCAAATTCAGCTCGCTGCATCGGTTTACGGTCTTACTGAAATGCAAAGAACACTTGCTGAGGTGCAATCCGCGGCCGATGGGCTAGAGGAGGCCATCGAAGCGTTAGATTCGATCGCTCAACACCCATCTACACCATACCCAAAGCACGACATCGAACAGCGAGCTAACATGGCACGAAATACCATGCGCAAGCAACTAGAACGTTCTATCCAGGCACAGAAGGAATACGAGGAGAAGAATGCCGAGAAGTTGTTGGCTTCGAAGCAAGCCCGAGAAATCGAACTCAAGAAGCGTGAAGACGCCCGAGTCGCTGCCGAAGAAGCTGAGCGTGCCCGTAAGAATAAGATTGCGGAGGAGAGACAGAAGATCGCAGAGAGGGACCGAGAATTGGCTGATGCTCGACACGAGGAAGAAAGAGCTAGAGAAGCTGCAGAGCTGACCACAGACAGCGAAACTGGCGATAAAGTCAAACGCAAGAAGAAACCACGTGCTGCTGGTACCGGTGGAAAGCGCAAAAAGAAGAACGAGGATGGGATCACAGATGATGAGGAGAGCGGAGCTGAAACCCGACGCAGAAATCGCCGGGGTAGTGGGGCCGACAGTGACGAGGAGAAGCCAAAACAAAAGAAGAGAAGACTGGCTAAGAAGGCCGCCCCAGAAAAGCCCAACAAATTCAAGAGCAGTGAGATTGTTGTGGAGAGCGATAGTGATGGTGATGATGGAGCAGCAGCAGCAGCAAGAGAAATGGATAATGATGTTGAGGAGGCGAACGACATGGATGTCGATGCAGCAAGCGAGGACGAGACGGTCTACGCTCCTGCACCTTCGAAGCGCAAAAGTCGGAGGGCCATGATTGACTCGGATGAGGACGAAGATGAAGATGCTGCTCCCGCTCCGATTCCCGGAAAGCAAGACTCCCCAGCTGCGGCTAATAGCGATCCTGCCGATACACCTATGGCAGACTCGGACGATGAATAGAATGGCATCACACCCTACCTTTTCGATCGTTCCCGAGAACGAATAACCAACATATCTCGATCTTGGATGTGACGCTACGATGCTACTTTTTGTCGTCGTTTCGCATCCTCGAAGCAAACGGGTCGAACAGTGCATTCCGTTGGCATACATACGAGAAATCCAGCCTTCAATCACAAGAGAGCATTGGGCATCACATTATATTGTTCTTTAATGGCTATGCAGATCCTCGGGCGGGATCATGTTGTTGTAAATCATGTACGGTGTATAGCTAGCTCACACAAGGGGGACGGGCGTAGGTCTCATCTTATAAGAAGCGCAATATAACCACAATTCTGACGTCTACCAACCAGACAGCCTCCTCACTTACAGCTCATGACATGATGTATGGATGTGAATTTTGCTTGGCATTTCCATTCCTTGTTCGAAACAATAACGACTTTTGGTTATTAATCTGACAGGCTGTTCCCTACGCGAGCTCTCCTAGATTCATGGCTACTTTTCGGTAAGCTATAATAATTGCTTTGTCCCACCCGGAACGGAGGCACCTTGGCCCGCGTGTGACTTACGTACTGGTACCTGCTATTATCAGATATGCGGCACCAGGTTTTCGGACGAACGCACATGGAAGCTCGACGCCATTACACGTGAACGCCACCGCACGAGGGCGGGAACTGTGGCACGCTGACTGTGCCGTGTCATACTACTTACTGCAAGCGATTGCATCCCCGGCCCGCTATCGGTGAACCAGACAGAGCTTGTAAATAGATAGCAGAAAGAGAATTGGTTTAATAGTCGTGAGAGTCAAAAGATTATATTATTAATACTAGAGTTTAGAATTTCTAAAAAAAGCTCTTGACGAGCGATTTCCAGACGCGCTAACTGCTTCTGTATTAGACCCGCCTTCCAGACTCCTAATAGCAACTATTCGCCTACGAATACTCCTTATTAGCACTATGATGACAGCTTACCTGCAAGTCACATGAGAAGAGGGATACGGACCAGGACCCCGGTATAGTTGGCGGCCGACTCGATACAGGTACGGACTAGTATCAGCGTATGTATTTAAAGGGTCTTATACCCTACTTCTCTTCTTCTTCTCTACTTATCTTCTTATTTCCTTAATAGTAGACTCTATAAGATCGCTCTTAGCCTCCCTACTTATTTTATCCCTGCTTATATGTGAAAATTAAAGGTGGAAATCGGCTAAAGGTCAGAATAATAGAATAATAGGTGATCAATTTGACTTGCTTTGCTTACTTGCTTGAAGAGAGCTAACTATAGGAGAGATTCTAGCTAGTTATATAGCTATATGAGCTCTCTAGAATATTCTATACTACGTAATACAGAACTCCATAGAAGAAGACACGTATACCGTAGAATCATACTACGTCAGTAGTACGTCAGTAGAAACCTCTAGAAGTACGATATGCGTACTAGAAAGTAGTAGAACTCTATCGAGAACCTTCATGGTAATTCTAATAGAGTATACAGGGTACAGGCTATTAATAAGGTACAAGGTATAGGTGCCAGGTACAACAAGGTATATGCGCAAGGTACTGAACCAGGTACTAAGACTATATACTAACAAGATACAAGGTATATATACCGATACAGGCAAAACTAACTAAGGTACTAGTAAACTGACTAAGGTACTAGTTATAAATCCAACACGCCCCCTTAATCAGAGCCTTATAGTTAGTTTTAAAACAGAACTATATAAAGTAAATCACTAATCGACTACCCTTAGGTTATTACAAAAGAAATATAATAAGGAATAGAAATACTACCTCGTAGCTACCCTCCTAGGTTAAATAAACCTAATTCTCTAATAATAATCTGAATTACTAGCTCTAATAAGCTAGTTCAAGGTATTTTATAAACTCCTTAAATTTAGGCCTATCTAGGGCTTTAGTAAACCCATCTGCCTTTTGCTTCTATGACGGCGCATGGTATACGTGGCAGATACGGGCCAGTATCGGTGCCTTAGGCATACCCTCCTTGTATATATAGAAGGTGCAGACTCCTTCAGAGCTCTATATCTTTCTGTTTCCTTCGTACTAGACTATATAAGATCGCTCTTAGCCTCCCTACTTATTTATTCTTACTTATATACCGCCTTAAGTCTTATATAATTATATTAAATAGAAAGATCAAGACCGCTAGGGATAGTATTAAATAATATCTCACCTAGAAAACTCGTTTCGGACGTATAACTTAAAGGGAGCTTTTCGCTAAGTTATCTCTACTTACCTTAGATTTTCAGAATTATACGGAAATAGTTAGTACTCTCTTTAACTTACGAATTCGATAGTTAGGTTTTCAAAATAGCCGAGATTCTAGAGATCTCTCGGATAGCTAGGAATTTAGACGTAATTCAGCCTTAGAAGCACTAGTATTACTGCGAAGTCACTCTCGGATACTTCGAAACTCGTTCCTTCGTGCGTACGAAATAAAATAGCAGACGAATTTTAGATAGAAACTTCCCTTAAGGCCCTAATATTTATTATCCCCTTACCCGACTTCAAGTTTCCGAAAGTAGCTCTAATAGCGAAAAACCTTAATTTTAAGCTAGGACGAAGTAGCTTATTATCCTAGCGGAAATTGCCGGAATTCGACTCGTAATCCCTATACCCCGGTATAATTTATCCCCCTCGGCAGAATCGACCTCCTTCTACTAGAAAATTCATTATCCCTTTACCCGACTTTAACCTTCCGAAAGCAGCTCTGATAGCGAAAAACCTTACTTTTAAGCTAGGACGAAGTAGCTTATTACTCTAGCGGAAATTGCCGGAATCCGACTCGTAATCCTTATACCCCGGTATAATTTATCCCCCTTAGCAGAATCGACCTCCCTCTACTAGAACCTTTAATTTAATACTTTCTATATCTACTTAACTAAGATATATAACTCTCCTTGATCTTTTAGCTTCTTCAGAATTCGATTTCGACTTTCGCTTCTTCTATAACTTTCAAGTGTTCTATTACTTTCGCTTAGCCTTACTTACCTAAGGCTATGCCTCCTAAGAAGGCTTAGCTAGCTCCTACGACTTCACCGGTAAACCCTGGACTTTCGGTAAACTCGATACCTTAATTACCGAAAGAACCTACCCTTGAACGCTCTTCAATTAACAATTTACGGACCTCCGGACCGATATTAAAGACGAAGAAGGAGTGATTTACGTCTTACGCTTTAGATTGATAGTTACTTGGATTTTGGTTGGAATTCGACTTAATTTAACTCCTTTTCTCTCGTTTTTTATTTGCCTTTAAAGGCTCGAGGGCGAGCCTTTATCTTAGAAGGGGGTAATATAACGGCGCATAGTATACGTAGCAGATACGGGCCAGTATCAGTGCCTTAGGCATACCCTCCTTATATATATAGAAGGTGCAGACTCCTTCAGAGCTCTATATCTTTCTGTTTCCTTCGTACTAGACTATATAAGATCGCTCTTAGCCTCCCTACTTATTTATTCTTACTTATATACCGCCTTGAGTCTTGTGTCGTTACAGCTTCAAAGTACTAATATAGATTAAATCTATAGTATCTTGATTAATTAGATCCCTTACAAAGTAGTACTTTACAGCTATATGCTTAGTTCTCTCATGGAATTAAGGGTTTTTAGAGAGTAATAAAGCGCTATTATTATCAGTAAACACCGGGAACCTCTCTTAGAAGTAATAGCCTAATTCGGTAAGAAGTTATCTTATATAGACCGCTTCTTTAACTGCCGAATTAATAGCTATATATTCAGCTTCTATAGTAGACTAAGCTATAATTGATTGCAACTTCGACTTCTAAGAGAATAAGCAGCTTCCTATATAGAAGGAATAGCCGCTAGTAGACTTAGCTATACTAATATCTCCGGCATAATCAGAATCGCAATATCCGCTAACGTATTTACTAGAGCTATTAATATAAACTAAGCCTAGTTTAATAGAACCTTTAAGGTATCTAAGTACATTCTTTGCAGCTAAGATATGCGTATCGCTAAGGTTACTAGAGAACCTAGCTAATTTGATTATAGCGTAGCTTATATCAGGCCTAGTAGCTAGCGTAAGGAATAGTAAGCAGCCTATTACTTACTGAAACCATGATATATCTTCCTTATTAGCCTTATTAGGATTAGGTTCTAATTTAACCTTTAAATCTATAGGCGTATTCTTCGGTTTATAGTCTGATAAGTCAAACCGCGCTAGTACCTTCTCTATATAGCTAGCTTAATAGAGCTTCATATAGCCCTGATCTCTATTATAGTTAATTTCAATACCTAAATAGTCTTTTATCAGCCCTAAGTCCTTAAATTTAAAGAAGTGTTTTAATTCTTCAATTAAGGACTTAATAGTACTTATATCAGGGCTAATTAGAGCTAAATCATCTACGTATATACAGATTATAATCTTAAGCTCTTTATTAACTAATATATAATTTTCGGATAGGATTAACTTAAATCCGAATTTATTAACTAATACCTCCTTTAGCGTAATAAACTATAGTCTAGCTAATTACTTAAGACTATATAACGCTTTCCAGAGTAGGAGGAGTTTATTAGCGTAATAATCCACGCCTTCCGGGGGGTAAATATATAAGGTATTAACGTCTATATCACTCTATGTAAAAGCGGAGATCATATCGATCTTATATATATACTACTTATAGAGTACTACTAAGGCAAATATAAGACGCTAAGCTATTTGCTTTACTACACTAGTATATATATCTAGGTAGTTTATATCGTATAATTGCTCAAACCCTTTAGCTACGAATCTAGCTTTAAATTCGTAGTACTCGCTCTCTAGTTCTTTAATCTTATAGACCAAGCGAGTTTTTAGTAGTTTTATAGTCTTAGTATTACTATCGACAAATTTCCACGTATTATGATTTTCAAGAGAGGCAATTTCTTTATTTATAGCTTTTAGCTAATAATCCTTATAAGGACTATTTATAGCTTCTTTATAGCTCTTAAGCTCGTAGATAACTACTTCCGGGTCCTTTTTAATAAGGATTCTTTCCGGATCAGGTGATAGCCTAATTTCTTCGTCTGATTTAGAGCTAATAAAAGCTTAGCAAGCTAAGTTAATAACGTTTTTATATACGCTATAAGCCTCTTTCTACTCTTGAATTAATCGCTTATTATTCTGAATAGCTAAGGCTATATCAGGGTCTTTAGCGTGACTTCTAGTAGTAACGTTAGGTATCTAATTAGAGTAGTCCCTTCTACGTTTTATGCCTCTTTTAGGTATTTCTACTATAGGTGTTTCTTCGGCTATATTATCAAAGAGATCGAGTTCTGTATCTTCTATAACTGTGACGACAGCTCACCTGAATGTTACATGAGGAGAAGGATAGATACCAGGGCCCAAGTTCATAGGCATCCCGGCATAACTAGTTTCCGAGTCGGTATAGTATCGGACTAGTACTAGTACATATATATAAGGTGCCTTATACTCTATCTCTCTTCTTCTTCCTTATCTTTTTGTTTCCTTAGTAGTAGACTATTGTCACGAATCGGCCTGGTTCTTAGCACTAGGGCCGTCCTGGCACCAGAATACTGATAGTACCACCCGGTGGTATATACTAGACGAGTTTTAGTACTAGAAGAGGTTAGTACTATTAGAGGAAAGGCACTAATACGGTTATAGTATAAACTAGCGAGTAGTACTTTACGCCTACCTGTATTGCAGTAATAATAGTATTATAGCTATAGGTGATCCGGGATCACGTGATATATTAGACTGCTAGATAAGTCGCGAGGGCTTATATGCTCTATAAGACGGTCTTATATAGCTAGCATAAGGGAACGAAAGCTCTATATAAGACTAGCACTTCTGCTATTAGATAGGAGCTTCGTGCTTAAATTCAGATAGTAATTAATACTTACTTATAATATCTTAATTCTAATTAAGAACCGAACTTCTTATTTACTTTATTTTATAGCTAATACTAACTAACGAGCTTATATACTACGTACTAGTTAGAACTAGGAATATTATACTTTAAGCACCTTACTTAAAGTATCGTTAGTAAGAACGAAATAGCTACTAAGGAAGGATCTATTATAGAAGAAAGCTCCTAGACTAGTAAGCCGGATAAGGTTAATAAGGTCGATAAGTATATACCGCTTTATATGAACTTACTTAATACCTATTATAGGAACTATAATAAAGTAGGATAGTTCATCCTCTAGTACTAGATATATTTTACTTTTAACAGGGATAAGTTCGAAGCAGACTCCCTTAAAGTCTTATAGATCGCCTCGTTCCTCTACGATACTATAGCTTACTAGATTAAGCTAGCTTTAAGTAATTACTTAGTTAATCGATACTTATCTAAGGCCTATTCTACTACTATAACTGAAAAAAGCTAAGTTATCTTTCGAACTCCCGCAGGTTTTACTAATACTATTAAAGGAGTCTTCGGAGACCCTAATAAGAAGGAATAAGATAAGAAGCACCTGCTCGGAATTCGATAATAAGGATCTATCTATAAATATATTACTAAGTTCTACTAATATTCTATATAATTAGACTAGATAGACAGTAGATTAAGAGCTTAATACTATTAAGGCCTTAAGGACTATATTAAGAATAAGCTCTCTAAGGCTAGTAAACTAAGTAACTTAGAGGACTTAATTAGATCGTCTATTACTATTAATAAACGAATCTAGGAATAAATAAAAGAAAAAAGAAGATACTTTATACTTATTTACCTCCGGAAGCTCTAATTTCTATAATAATATAATAAGTAATAAGGGAATTTCTAGCTTTACTTAAGTAATAAATATAATTACTATAATCTAATAGAATTAGATAGAGTAAAGAGAGGATCTAAGGGCTAAGCTAAGAAAGATAAACGTTAAGAGAAAGGTCTTTACTATACGTATAGTAAGCTAGGATACTTTACACGTGATTATTCTCAGAAGAAGAAATAAAGAGGAAAACCCTAGAATAAACCTAAGAGAGAATTCGAACTAGCAGAAAGGAAGCTAGACTACCGAGAAGCTTCTAGCGCAGAATAGAGTTCGCAGGACTTTATAACTTATAAATCTAGCAAAGGATTCGAAGAAAACTTAGTTAAACTTCTAGACGAAGACTAAGAAAGCTAGAGTATTATAAATAAAAGAAACTATTTATATAATAACTTTCTATATAATAACGAAAACTAGACTCTTCGAAATCATAATAATAGAAGAAGAATATAGGTTTATAATAGAACTAAGTCCGATTTTATAGAGTATTATCGAACCTATAATATACTTAACTCGGGTATAGACTGCGTTATTACTTACTACGATACTACTATTATTATATTCTAAGTTAATACTAGGGATATCGAGGAATAATCAGATTATTACGTAGCTAACCTCGAAGGAGAACTTAAACTAAAAGAGTTTAAATAACTAGATTAGTTTCTTCGAATAAAAGATACCTAAGCTATTACTAAGGAAATAGAAAAGGAATATTATTAGTAGAGAAGATAGTACCTATTAGAATTATCTACTTATTAAAGAATAATACTAGATCCGATCTAAAGGTAAGCTAATCTCTACTATTATATATTATATACTCTAATTACCTATGAACCCGGCCTTAGGACCTAATTAGACGAAATATTAAGGAGAATTATTAAGGAAGCATATGATTACTCTATAACTAAACTACTATACCTAGAGCTTACTACTACTAGAGAGTTCGATTAGTTAATCCTACCGGTTATAGTAGATAATATTAAGATAAAAGCACTTATTAATTCAGGAGCTATAGAATACTTTATAAACTTAGCTTTTATCGAGAAATAGAATATTCCTACTACTATTAACCCGAAGCTATATCGCTTTATCTTATTAGACAAAAAAGGCGCTAGATTAGATAGATAAGTCCGCAGAAGGATAGAAGGAATAAAGATAGTTATTAATAGATATAAAGAAACGCTTTACTTTGATATTATATCTACTAGATAATACGATATCGTATTAGGAACGTTATAACTATATAATTATAATCCTAGCGTAAACTAGATAACTAAGAGAGTTATATTTAATAACTATAAATATAAACGTAATTAACTAGCTAGTAAAAAAGAAGCTAGCGCCGCTTTCTTAATAATAACGCCGATAGACTCTAGCTAGTCGAGTCAGGTTTCTAGTTAGATAAAACCTAGGAATTATCCTAGTTAAATAGATAATATTCGGGAGTAACTACTCGAACTATATAAGAAGTTCTCGAAATTATTCGAGGATCCGTAAGATATAAGGGCTCTACTTAAGTATAAACCCTAGGATTATGAAATAAACTTTAAGGATAGATTTATACTTATTATAAAGAAACTTCGCTACTATAACTATAATACTATAAGGATACTTAAGGAGTATTAGGAGTTAGATATAAAGAAAAGATAGATTCGGAAATCTAAGTCACTATACGCTATTGATATACTAGTAGTTAAGAAAGTAAGAGATCCTAAGGGAAGATTATATAGAGACTATCAGATAATTAATAATAGAACTATAAGAGATATATATTTTTTACTAAACGCGTAGTACTTATAAGATAAGCTAGCTAAAGTAAAGATATATACAAAGTTAGACTAATATAACGCGTTTAATTTGATCCGAATTAAGAAGAGATACGAGTAGAAGATTACTTTCGTATTACCCTTAGGGCTATAGGAATATATAATAATACTATTCGGCTTAACTAATACTTTAGCTATATATTAAAAATAGAATAATAATATTCTTAAGGACTTTTTAAGGAAATTCGCTATATATTACCTAGATAATATCCTAGTATACTCAGAGACTATCGAGGTATACTAAGGCTATATTACTTAAGTTATAAAAGTATTATATAAAGTAGATTCTAGACTAAAGATATCGAAATATAAATTCTCAGTTAACTAAGTTACTTTTCTAAGGTATATTATTCGCCTGAGAGAGATAAGTATTAACTCGGAGAAAATTAAAGCTATAAAGGAATAGGAATCTCTAAAGAGTATTAAGAATATATAGTTATAGTTAGGTTTCGCTAACTTCTACTAATAGTTTATTAGAAACTATTCTAAGATTACTAAACTACTTACGAGCTTAATAAGGAAAGGCGTTTCTTTTATCTAGACTAGCTAATATAAGGAAGCTTTTTAGAGAATTAAGAAAGAATTTATAAAAGAACTAATCCTATATAATTTCGATAAAGAAAAGGAAAGTATAATAGAAATAGATACCTCTAATACCTATACTAGCGTAATATACCTATAGCGAGATAATAAAGAATAGCTATATCTAGTTACTTACTTTTTAGAGAAAATATCTCTAGCTAAGTAGAATTATAATATTTATAAGAAAGAACTTATAGCGATTACTATTAAAGCACTTAAACACTAGAAAATATACTTATAAGGAGCTAAGTTCCTAGTTATTATCTATACTAACTATATAAATCTTCGAACCTTTATAACTACTAAGGTCTTAGATAATCGTTAATTAGCTCGATAGTCCGAAGAACTTACCTCTTTTAACTTAATTATTAAGTATATATAAGGAAAAGATAATACGCGAGCTAATACTCTAAGTAGATTACTAAGTTATAAAGATAATAAGGTTTATAATAAGACTACCTTACTTAGATAGCTAGATAATAGAGATATAGTTACTAACGTTAGAGAAGCTACTGCGATTAAGTAAGAAATTAAAGGACTTTAGTATAATACCTTAAAAGAGACCTAGAAGAAGGATAGGATATCCCTAGATAAGACTAAGGAATATATTATAAGAAATTATAATTAAGAATAGTATTATATAAGTTAATAGGAAGATTTAGCTTCTACTAAGCTTAGTAGAGGTATATATTAAAGAATAATACGAGCTTCTCGCGTATAGATACTAAGGGATACGAAGAACGTATCTAAGGATTTTAAGAAACTACTAGTCAGAAGGATTTCGCCGAGTAGTTAAAGAAGTACTAGCTAATTATAATACTTATATTAGGAATAAGTCTTCTTAATATATACCTTATAAGTAGATAATTATAGTACTAATACTACTAATATCTTGGAAATTAATATTATAGGATTTCATAGGGCTATTACTACTATCGAAGGACCTAGTCACAGGAGTTAGCTATAATATAATACTTATTATTATAGAAAGACTTACTAAGTATATAATCTTAGTACTAGTCTTATCTACTCTTATAGCCGAATACTTAGTATAAGTATACCTTAAGGAGGTAGTCTCTAAGTATAGAGTACCCGAAGAAATCATATCGGATCGAGATAAGTTATTTATATTAAAATTCTAAAATACTTTAATAGAGTTCCTAGGAATTAAACGAAAACTATTAATAGCTTTCTATCCTTAGACTAATAGAGGAAATAAAAGAATAAACTAAGTAGTTAAAATATACTTATACTATTATATTAACTATTAATAAAATAATTAGGTAGAACTACTACTATTAGTAGAGTTTATATATAATAGCTCGACTATAGAAATAATAAAGGTTATATTATTCTTCGCGAATTATAATTATAAACCTATCGCTTATAGAGAACTTAACTTAATAGTTAAGGATAATAATATAGCTTATATCTAAGTTAGGAATATCTAGGACCTCTATAAGAAACATATAGAAGAACTCTAGTTTATAGTAAAGAAGAATACGTACTATTATAATAAGAATTATAGTTAGAAGCTAATACTATAGGAGGGGGATAAGGTGTGACGACAGCTCACCTGAATATCATATGAGAAGAAGGATAGATAACAGGGCCCAAGTTCATAGGTATCCCGGCAGAACTAGTATCCGACCCGGTATAGTATCAGACTAGTACCGGCATATATATATAAGGTGCTTTATACCCTATCTCTCTTCTTCTTCCTTCCTTATCTTTTTGTTTCTTTCGTAGTAGACTATATAAGATCGCTCTTAGCTTCCCTACTTATTTATTCTTACTTATATACTACTTTAAGTCTTATATCGTTATATTAAATAAAAAGATTAAGATAGCCGGAGATAGCTTACTATAATATCTTACTACTAAGTTAGTTATTCGATAACTACTCGCATATAGCCGAGATACTAGAGATCTCTCGGATAGCTATAAATCAGGGTTTAATTCAGCTTATCGTAAATAGTATAAAAGAGGAGGTCTTCGCTAACGCTCCTTTAATAACTCCCTTAGTATAAAGGAATTATGAATAGATTTTAAAGAAAGTATAATAAATACTCTAGAACTTTAACCTCTATATATCGCTACTGAAACAGCCCTAATATACCCCTTTTTAAGCTATTATTATAGCTTCTAACTAATAAACTAGAGACCCCTCTAGTTCTAGGGGAACTCGACGCGACCTCCTTTACTCTACCTCTGAACTTAATCTGTTATACCTTTCCTTACCCTAAACGTCTCTTATACTAGAGAATATTAATACCTTATTAAGGAAGTACTAACTAAGAGAGAAAGGAAAATAAAAGCGAAATGTTGGATTTGTAACCAGTACCTTAGTCAGTTCTGCCTGCATTGGTATACACACCCTGTACCTTGTCAGTACATGGTCTTAGTACCTAGTTCAGTACCTTGCCCATGTACCTTGTTGTACCTGGCACCTACACCCTGTACCTTATCAACAGCCTGTACCCTGTATACTCTATTAGAGTTACTATGAAGGTTCTCGATAGAGTTCTACTACTCTCTAGTACGCATATCGTACTTCTAGAGGTTTCTACTGACGTACTACTAACGTAGTATGATTCTACGGTATACGTGTCTTCTTCTATGGAGTTCTGTATTACGTAGTATAGAATATTCTAGAGAGCTCACATAGCTATATAAGTAGCTAGAATCTCTCCTGTAGTTAGCTCTCTTAAAGCAAGCAATTAAAGCAAGTCAAATTGATCACCTATTATTCTGACCTTAGCTGATTTCCACCTTCAATTTTCACATAGTAGCAATTCACTTAGTGAAATCAGCTAATCAGACGCTTCCTTCGATCGATCTCGCCTAAACTCGCTTCCGTTACTCCTTACCGACAAAGGAGCTCCCTGATAGGGCGTACTTAGTCGTTTTCAAGCGACTTCTCGCCTAAGAGCTAGTAAGCTAGCCCCTTTGAGCCCTACTAACACGGCTATAGCGAATCAGACTCGTGGCCCTTAACCCTAAGACGAAGTTATAGGGAAATCATAACTTGTAACCTCTCGAAGCCTTTAGAAGTAGAGATAACCTAGTGACCCTAGGTACAAAGGCTAAGATCTTATTCCGGGGTGCCTATATCTACTACCGACTTAGTTTGGAAGCTAGGCCTCGTTGCGTAGTAGAGCGTAGCTTCTGATTCGCTACTAGTCTGGCATAAATCATAGGTCGGCTAATATAGGCTACTATTAAGTATAAGAAGCTATCCTCGGAGAGGGTTACTTAATAGTAGTACTTGAGGCGCTATAAGGTAAAACTAGGCCTAGTAGTAAGGTCAATTCAATAGCAAATAGGATAGATATAGTTATCGCATACTACTATCGATTTTAACTAAGCGAAAAACTCGGTAAGATAGTAAGCTCGGCGTAGCTACTGTCTTTTTCAAGGGTAAGATAAGGTTAGTATCTTTTTAAGCTACTTAGTAGCTTATACGAGTAAAACTCGTACTTTTAAGACCTCTTAGTACTTAGTACTATTCAACTACTTATAAGGAATCATATCTTCCTTCAAGGGAGATAAGCTAGTAGGCCGCTCTAACTATATAGAGTAGCTTAATACAGCTAGCTTCTATTTAGAGGTAAACGGCTATATATCTTATATTAATAGTACTGAGACTAAGCCTAGCCGAGCTCTCTACTTCAAGTCAGAAGAACGTATTAACGCGTAAGGCGAAAAGAGAATAGATTATACTTCTTACTCTCCTGAGCTAGCGATTAAATACTATAAGAGACTAGCTGATTTTGAGCGTGCAAATAAGAAGGCTTTAGGCGCTATTAAGTCGATTATATCACTTGAAAACCTCGATAGATTTAAGGATAAGACTAGCGCAAAAGACCTATAGGAAGCTATTATAGCTACCTACGGTTCTACTAGCCTAGAGGAGATTAGTAGGTATATAAAACGTATTATCGATAATACCTACTCCTCTTATAAGAATATAGACAAGTATACTAGCGTAATTCAAGCTAGTTCAGTCTATCTAAAGCAGCT